>JANIIA010000009.1:53462580-53493082 GCA_027478495.1 Erythroxylum alaternifolium | reverse complement strand
GAGAAATTATGACCCAACATCAATGAATCAAACCTCTTATACCACTGTCTTGGAGACTGCTTTAATCCGTACAAGGATTTCTTTAACAAACACACCTGGTCTTCCTTTCCTACAACTTCAAAACCTTTAGGTTGTTTCATATAAATCTTCTCATCTAATTCGCCATGCAAGAATGTTGTCTTGATGCCAAGTTATTCTAATTTCAAATCAAACATGGCAACCAATGCATGTAATACGCAAATAGTGCTATGTTGCACCATTGGTGAGAAAACATCATTAAAATCAACACCTTATACCTGACTGTAGCCCTTTGTAACTAAACATGCCTTATACCTTGCATTTTCAATACCTGAAGTACCTTCTTTTCTTTTGAAGACCCATTTGCAACTAACAATTTTCTTACCTTTGGCGGATTCACCAGAACCCAATTATCATTCTTATGCAGAGATTTCATTAATTCATGGTCACCACCCACTTATCAGCATCAACACTTGAAACAGCCTCCGTATATATGGAAGGTTCACCGTCTCTACCTGTTTCCTGTGCCACTGATAAAGCATATGTAACTAAATTTGCATACCTCTGTAGTGGTCGAATCTACCGTCTTGATCTGTCTCTGGCTATGGCATGTTCTTCTATTGGTTCATCTTGAACATGATCAGGATCTAGTTCATCAACTTGATCTGTCTGATGTGTAGAACACGTCTGTGAAGGACTTGAACAACCAATTTCTAACTCCACCTGTTTCTGTGTACTATCCTTTTTTTCTAAATTACAAGGATTACAAGACTTTTTTTTAGGATACTGCATAGAGGACTCATTAAATGTAACATCCCTACTAATTACAAATTTAGGTGACTTGGGATCAGGACACTACAAACGATATCCTTTCATCCCTAAAGTATAACCAATGAAAATACATTTCTTAGCCCTAGGCTCTAACTTTCCCTCATTTACATGTATATATGCTGGACACCCAAATATTCTTAAAGTAGAGTATTCAACAGGAGTACCTGACCAAACTTCCTCCGGAGTTTTGAAATTAAAAGGAGCATAAGGAGAGCGGTTGACGATGTAGCAAGCTGTAGCAATGGCTTTTGCCTAAAAATCAAGTGTCAACCCTGCATTAGAGATTATACACTGAGCCCTTTCCAAAAGAGTCTGGTTCATGCACTCGGCGACTCCATTTTGTTGCGGAGTCATTCTGACAATGTGATGTCGAGCAATTCCTTCATTCTTGAAAAATTCATTGAATTCACCTCCATGAAATTCCAAACCATTATCTGTCAGTAGCCGCTTAATATGTTTTCCTGTCTGCTTTTTAGTCAAAACTTTCCATTGCTTAAAGGTTAAGAAAACATCATTTTTATGTTTTAAGAAATACACCCAAACCTTCCTTGAATAATCATCAATAAAAGTCAACATATACCAGGAACCACCTTTAGATGGAACACAAGAAGGCCCCAAAAGATCATAATGAATATAATCCAAAGTACCTTTAGTTTTGTGAACAGCTGGAAAACTGAAACTGACTCATTTATGCTTTTCAAAGATATAATGCTCACAAAAGTCCATCTTACCAATACTTTGACCACAAAATAGGCTTCTCTTGCCTAACAACGTTAAACCTTTCTCATCCATAAGTCCTAAACGCATGTGCCACAATTTGGTAATGTCACCATTAGTAGAGACTGTGGCAGTACCTGTTACCGTAGATCCTTGCAAAACATACAAACTACCAGACCTGCAATCTTTCATTAATACAAGAGCACCTTTAGAAATTTTCAGAACTCCACCTCAGTTGAGAACTTGCACCTATGAGAATCGAGAGTGCCCAAAGAGATGAGATTTTTCTTCAAATAAGGAACATGTCTAACGTTAGAGAGTGTTCTAATGATACCATCATACATTTTAATCTGCACTGTACCTTTACCAATAACTTTACAAGCAGCATTATTACCCATCAAAACAATTCCACCATCCAATGACTGATAAGTGAAAAAACAGTCCCTATTAGGACTTATGTGGTAAGAACAACCCGAATCTACAATCCACTCCTTATAAGACCTGACTTTATCTTCTGTTGCTATAAAGATAATTCCCTCATTTTTATCTGTCGTTACACTAGCTTCGACGGTGTTACTGTTATTCTGCTCAATTTTATTTTTCTCCTTATATTTTAGTTTATAGCAATCAGCCTTTATATGTCCCTTTTTTCTGCAATAATTACAAATTTTATTTCTATGCCTGCATTTTGACTTACCTTTGGATCTACTTCTTTCAAAATCTCTATTTTCAGATCTACCCCATACGAATAGTCCCTCTGCTTGACTTCCACTAGTCTCCCCAGTGATGTCTCTATCAATCTGCTCTTTTGACTTTAATGCAGACTTAATAATATTATATGAGACTGGCTCTTTCTCATAAATCATAGTATCATGAAAATATTTAAAGAACTGGGGAAGGGAAAATAACAACAATATGGCTTGATCTTCATCCCCAATTTTTACATGTACATTTTTCAAATCCAAAAATAAGAGAATAAAATTTATCCAAATGTGAAAGAATAGATGTACCTTCTGTCATTCTCAACATGTACAACTTCTGTTTCAAATAAAGCCGATTTTTCACCATCTTCTTCATGTACATGGCTTTCAACTTGTCCTACATACCTTTAGCTGTGCTTTCACCAGCAACCTCCTGTAAAATCTCATCGGAGAGATTCAATACGATGGCTGATCTAGCCTTTTTTTCTAGATCTATGAATTCATCTGACGCCATATCTGTTGGCTTTTTCTCCACTCCATCAAGTGCAATCTCACATCCATCTTATATTAAAATGGCTTGCATCTTGAGCTGCCACATACCGAAGTTAACACTCCGGTTAAACTTTTTAATAAAGGTCTTCGTTATCATCATAATGGCTAAAAATTGATATTCTAACTATTTTTATAGTGGGCCCCACACGTGAAGCCGGGACAGCGGACCACACAAAAGCACTAAACAAGGGCCCCACAGGCAAAATTGGGATGTGGGCCCCACAAGTAAAGCTGAACTCAATTTACAAAACTGAGGTAGTGGTCCCACAAGATAAATCCGAGGCAGTGAGTCCCTTTTAGACTCACAATAAAATCTAAGTTACTTTCTGATGTAGAGGGTCCACCTTAGTGGCAACTACAGAGCATACAGTAAGTTAGACTAACAAAAGAAACTCTGATACCAGTTTGTTAAAGAAAATGCCCTCTGGATTGGATACCGGTTGAATTTAATAGCTCGAATCTTAATAACGAAAGATAAAGAAGAGACAAAATAAATGGGACAAGCACAAAGATTTATATAGTTCGGTCAATGTGACCTACGTCCACGGCCGAAGGGTGAGCAATTTTACTAATATGTGGAGAATGTATACAAGTACAAAAGCTTTTAAAAATCATCAAATATACAGAAAATAACTGAAGAAAAGGATGAGAGGATTTGTGTTGTTTTAGGGACTGAAGGAGAGGAAGAAATGATGTGTTTGAAGCTTTAGCAAAATCCTCTATTTATAGGCAAATGTTTGAGCTTCTGTCCAAGAAATTCTGTCAATTTTTTCAACTCTCCGTAATCATCGCTCATGAAAAATCTTACTACAAGCATGGTTGAAGATTTTGTCCTAACATGGCCAAAATACAAAGCCTGAATGGTGGCCATCTATTTTTGACTTAGAGGCGGCCAAAGCATGCAACCAATAGCCACCAAATTTTGACTTATTGGAGGGGCCAAGGCATGCATTTGTCAACATCTTTTTTCACTTAGGCGTGCCCGTATGTCATGCACCTTTCCTTTGTGAAGTATATATAATCGGGTTATTATTATGGATGTCCTTGAAATTAATTACAAGGTGGTATATGAATAGCATCATTAAAATTCTGATGAATATATTGGATAAGTTATTTAAGTTTATATGTATTATGCTTACTGATGCATTTGAAAATAATCAAACTATCTTCAAAGAAGGAATTATGTTTTGCTACCCTTATTCAAGAAAGATGACCTTCCCCACTATTTAGTGCAAATTTGTGATTGATCTAGTTTAAAGGTTCTTTTAACGACCCCATTAAGGGATCTGACTATAAATAATCATTAAGTGTAATAAATCAATATCAGTCAAAAACTTAAAGGCATGCTTACGCTATAGCATGATTAGGAAGCTATTTATATAATTAAGATTGAGATAAAGATCAAAACCTCAAGTGTAATCATGATCTAGAGAAATTAAGTAAAGCGAAGATGTATTTAAAAGAATTCAATTTCGATTTGAATAACTTAAAAAGAAATAGCCATGATTATTACTTAGAAGCTGTATCTCAATAAATTTATCATAAAAATATATGTCTAACTGAATATACATTATTTTAAAATCGTATTGAAGAGTCTCCTAATACCTATATATATTATTTTATCTAAGTTAAATCTTTTTAATTATTGTCAAACATCAATTAGCTGTCCAGTTAAATAAGAGTTAGCTTGTTTAACTAAATTAGTATTAGAGTATAATTACAAGTCGAAAATATTAAGCATAAAACTATATATATTAAACTTGAAGAGTTTAATTTTTGACTCTTTTTGCCAACCTAATTATTTTCTTATAAAAGTTACAAGAAAATAATCGTGACAGCTCTTCTTTACATACAGAAATCAAGTCATGGAATAAGGTTAAGTAAAATGAAAGGATCACGTGGATTATAGATGATTATTCTGACGCACGAAATGGTTATTCTTGTTTTGAAGCATTCAATTAAGTTCCTAATACTAAGAAAATTCACAATTTAACCTTTATTTTTTTAGATTATTATTAAAAACTAGTAAACCTTGCTGACTTGTAATACAACTTTCATTTAAATAAGGGTTAAGAAGTTCCCTTTTATCTTTTTATTTTAAGGAGAATTTACGAATTATAGCCATACATAAATTATTTAGACTCAAATAAATACTTGACATTTTGATTAAGTGAGAAGATTAATATTGATTGGAATTTCAAAAATAAATTTCAATTTCAATTATATCACCAACAACTAATGGAGAGAAACAAATGAGAACATTGCAACAAAGTTAACATTTGGTTACGTTTTATTGAAATCGTTGCTAAAAATCAACTTTGGACCACAATTTTGAATAACGTCACCAAAAGCTTTCCGTTTTGCAACATTTTACAAAATGATTGCTAAATGCAAATCTTTGGAGATGCTTTTTAGAATTTTTCATAAAAGGCCCCATCCTTTTGTAACAGTTTAGTAGCCTTTGGTGACAACCTTGTAAATTGTCAAGAAAAGTAGGACTTTTGGAAAAAAAAATTTAAATCGTCAACAAAAGCTTAAATAACAAGCTCACTCTCTTATGTATAATTATAATTTCACTAACTTTGACTTGATTATTTTGTATCTAAACATCATAGTTGAGAAAAATCAAATTTAATATTATTGACAATAATTGTAAGTGTAAAATAAATTTAGCTACCCAAATTGTCAAATCATTTTAATAATGTAGAAACTATAAGTCAAATGTTTCATCCTCATCAAGATATATATACTTTCAACATCTTGAAGAAGAAAACAAGTCGCTTAAGGTTGAATTACAACAAAGTGAAAAAAATTTAGTCAAGCATGAAAAGAACATAAAAAAATCACCCAGCTAGATTATAAAAGCAGTGAAGATGAAAATGAATGATATTAACCACATCTTTTATACTTTTTCTTTTAATTCCTATTTTTATTATAATTTAAATTTAATACTTTTTCTCATATTACAGATTTAAAAAAGATGCAACGGGGCTAAGTGATTTTTATTATATCTTGTAAACTAATCTCTGTACTTATTATTTTGTATATAAGTATTGTTGAAGTTGTAATTAAAATTTTGTACACGAACATATTTAGTGATATTTTATTTTTATATACAATATTTCAAATTATTAAATTTTTTTGTATTATAAATTAACAAAAAAATTTAAATACACTACAACAAGGTAGATATTTGACTACATTTTTTTCACTACATTTTGAAAATAGTAGCTAAAAGCGAGCTTTTTGCGACGATTTTCAAAATCATCACAAAGTGTGGACCCTTTATTGACTATTTCTGAAATTGTCACCAAATAAGGACCCTTTGTGACGATTTCTGAAAATTGTCGCTAAAGAGTTTACATTTTGTGAAGATGTTCTAAAACATCGCAAAATGTTGACCCTTTGGTGACGATTTACAAAAATCATCACCAAAGTGTCCTCATTTGGTGTCAAAAGACGACCTTTATTGACTATTTTGGTGACGATTTGTGGAAATCATTGCTAAAAATGTCCCTTTTCACCAAATATTCCAACTAATTATAGGAGGGAATGAAAACAAAATCAGAAATTTGTTGATACCCTTTTCTTATCTTGTTGTTATGTTTCTCTACGTGCAGAGATTGCATGCTACTCCTTTTTTTTAACCTTCCAATATGTTTATGCTTCGTTTGTATCGACTTTGGATTTTTTTACATACTCATTTCATGTTTGGTGGGATTGGAGAGTTCTTGACACAAACAAAACCGAACAAAACGGACAAAGGGCGGTTGGTTTCAGAACGTAACTCTGAGTTTTATATAGTTTCTTTACCTTCTTGTTTTTGCTCTTTCCTACTAAAATAAATAAAAGAGGAAATATGTTGGATCTGGAGAGCCTACTTTCATGAGAGATTTACATCATGGGCCTAGTGATGAAACATACTTGTGGGCTTTGACACCACACTTCAACCCAAAACCTTAAGGCATTAGGTTTATGGGTCCTTTCCACTCATATGTCCTTCACTAGTTCCATCTCTTTCCAATGTGAGATTCTTACTCACACACTTGACATCCCAACAATTTTTCCCTCAAGTGTGAACTTCCACATTGGGCTTGGGCTCCTCAAGCGAAACCCTTTTTTTTGCCTTTTTTTTAGTTGTTTAAGTATATGGCGTCACCAAGAGCCCTTCTACTCCACTAATCTGGGCCCACCAGGAGTCTTATTGCTTTGCTTCATAGGGAGGCAACCATGAGATTCAACTACCATCTCCATACTCGTTCCTTGTCGAACCATCGGCTCTGATACCACTTATTAGATCTAGGGAGCCCATTTTCACGGGAAATCTACATTATGGGCCTAGTGATAAAACATACTCATGGGCTTTGACACCACACTTTAACCTAAAATCTTAAGGCATTAGGTTTATCGGTCATTTCCACTTATTTGTCCTTCACTAGTTCTATCTCTTTTCAATGTGAGATTCCTACTCACACTTGATATCCCAACAAAATAGATAAAGAGAGAGGGAAAGAGGTGTGAGAGTGAGAAATTGAAGGTTTGTTTCAATGGAGGTTAGGGTTTTATGTTGATCCTCTTAACTTCAATCTTCTTCGTGGTTTTAATATACCTTCCCTCTTCTCCAAAAAACCTAAAATTTGACTTCATAGCCAATTTTGTGTCAAGGAACATTTGGTTTGGGTTTGATTAATGCAGCAAGGAGATACTATGGGCTACAAAGAAAAATCGCAAGTTAACTCTAATTCGATGCAAATTAGTCCTTCTCTGTTGCATTTTAATTACTTCTCTGTTTTGCCCTAGAATTTTCATGTGTCATAAAATGTTATTGATGTGTTTATTATGTTGGTTGATTTGGGTGATTGGTGGGTGTTAGGAACTGAGTAAGATTGCATGCGATCAGCTTCAGAAAGAGTTGGCGGAGTCGCAGGTTAAGCATCCTACTAGTTTTAAGCACAAGGTCATCGATAGTCTCCAAAGGTTACTCCTTTCTTTGTTTTCTTATTCCATTTTCTATTCTTTTGTTGGCAATTGTGTTTGGCTTCCGAGAAAATAAAAGTGGAATTAGTGAATAAAATATGGTACGCAAGTGGGTATTTTACATTTTCTGACTTTCTATTTATTTCAATTTTATATGATTAGATTTGGTTTTCTGAATATTCTTATTGTTCTTCTCTATCTCTCACACAATCTTTGCGTTTCTATTTTTGTTTTTGTTTTTGTTTTCCTTTTTAGTGAGATTTTTTAATAAAGGTGGATAATTGAAGTAAACGGAGCTCCTGCTCTAATGAGACATATCGGCTTCAAGTGGATTTTCCAAAGCATTACCCTATGGAAGCTCCTCATGCTTCTAAGTCATGTTTATTTATTTATAGAAAAGTTTGCATCTTTACTGATGCCTAACTGTTGGGTCTTGTTTAATATTTGTGTCTTGACAATAGTCATTTTTAGGTAATAGACTAGGAATGGCCTTTGACATTTGGGTTTTGAGAGTGAATGATGAACATTATAAAGTGATGGAAGATGAAGACTATAATTCTGATATACTCACTTAGATGAATGCTCAAAATAGTTTAGGATAATAAAGATGAAGCCTATGATTCTGATATACTCACTTGAATGATGTTTAAAATAGTTTAGGAGAAGGGGCACGGCCATGGCAAAGTCGAACGATTCTGTTTCTTCATCAAACTTTATTCTTACTGTTTAAAGGATTCTTAACCTTGCTAAAGCTATGGTTGCAATCAATGCATATATGTTACAATACTTCCCTTTTGTTTTACTCTTAGGTTGGATTGATGAGTGCTTACAAGATAAAGAAGTTGTACGGAAGTTACTTATGCTTTTCAATGAATGTTTTACTAGATTACTTTCCCATTTCGGCACCCTACTTTTTTCTTTCCTAATTGAAAACAAACTAGTTTAATTATGGATAATTTCAATCACTCTACCGATCTTGAAGTTGTTTTTTATGATTTTCATGGCTTATCTTTCGTATATGATGGCTAACGTATGAACCTGCTTTCATCGACATAGACAAACCTCGAGTTATTCTAGTTACGTTGTAATTTTTTTAAAATCTTAACATTTATAATTTGTAAATTGGTCTCTGCATTTATTATTTTGTCTATAAGAATTTTTAAAGCTGTAATTAAAATCTTTTATGTGAAGAATATTCTTTTTATTGGTATAATTTAATGATATTTACTTTTTTAAATACAATGTTTCAAATTATCAATTATCTTTGTATTATATTTTTGTATAATAAATTAACAAAAAATCTAAATATTATTTATAATAATATGGATTAAAAATTTCACAAATAATTATAATTAACATGGTATAACATTTCGTTAAAATATATACTAAAAATTTGACTACATTTTTTAGCTACGCTTTAAAAAACATAGCTAAAACTTTTATCTATGTTTAAAAAACATAGCTAAAAACAATTAGTTACGTTTTTTAAAGCATAGCTGAAATTTTTTTCTATGTTTCCGAAAACATAGCTATTAATTTTTAGCTACAAAAATTAAGTGTAGTCCAAATGTACTCGCAATGATTTCTCAAAGTGTCACTAATAGTTTTTTGCCACGAAAATAAAGCGTAGGCAAAAACTATTAGCAACGATTCATGCAATATGATTTTCAGCTATCGGGATTTGAACTCATTTTTGGTGACAAATATAAATCGTCGCTAATGACTATTAGTGATGATTTTGTGACTTTTAGCGACAAATTTTTTTGTAGCTAAATGCCATTTTCGTTATAGTGATATTATATGCAATAATTTGAATTAAAAAAGTAACAAATAATTTCTATTCAACATGGTATAACATTTATTTAAAACTTCTATTAAATTTTTGTCTACATTTTACATTATGTAGGTTAAAACATTTGGCTACGTTTTCAAAACTGTAGGTAAAACATTTTGACTTCATTTTCAGAAGCGTAGCTAAAAAAATTTAACTACATTTTTCGAAGCGTAGCTAAAAGCTTTCAAACTATGTTTTCAAAAACATATCTAATAGTTTTTAGCTACAAAAACTAATTGTAGCCAAAAGATATTGGTGATAATTTTTCAAAATGTCGCTAATAGTTTTTCACTACAAAAATAAAATGTAGGCAAAAACTATTAATAACGGTTAAAAAAACATCATTTATAATTGTCAACTATAGGAATTTGGTGACATTTTTTACAACGAATATAAATCATCGCAAATGATTATTAGTGACAATTTTGAGACTTTTAATTAGCTATGATTTTTTTTGTAGCCAAATGTCATTTTTGTTGTAGTGCGAAGGAGAAAGGAGGAGAAAGAAAATAAAATAGCTTTGACAAAGATGACTTAGTATATTTGTAATGACTTTGTCAAAGAGGATCTCTCTATCTAAAGAGAACATCGCCCTCTCCTTGTTGCCCAGTTAGTCTTTGTTAATAATTGAGAATGGTCCTGCGCAGAAAATACAGATATTAGAGGCAGTAATTTACCATTAATTTTTTGGACCACTTACGATCAAAGCAGTAAACCAATTCGCGCATTTGGACGGTCCAAATTCAACCATTAGAACTGGATGGTCCAAAACGGAAGTACACATGTGCAGTGTGTAGTTATATATGGGTGAAAGCCGGTCCAAATTCAACCGTTAGAACTCTATGGTCCAACACGGAAGTACGCATGTGCAGCATGTGTAGTTATATAGGTGAAAGCTGCCCTTGCATGGTACCCTCTTGCCATTCATAGTGCCTGTATGGCAGTCACGTGCCTCTGGACCATCCCATCCCGTTCATTTCTATACCAATTCTGATGCTGTTTTGACATTTGACGGAATTTACTTTAGATGTGGACTGCATTTATTTAGCACGTTAATTTGTTAAATTTGAATTATGTTTGAAAACCTTAATCCTTATGTTTGAAAACTTTTAATATGTACTTATAACTTTGTTCGTCAGAAACTAAAAAAGAAATTGCAAGTCTTCTCCATCAATCTCATTGCAATTAAGTAGTAACTTAGGTAACAAACATGATTATTGTCTAACTACCCTTTCTTTCTTTCTTTAGTACGAAGTTGGTAATCATGCGGTGTTTATTATTTTGAGGAGTTGCAAAAAGTCAAAATCTAACTCAAAAGGCATTTGGTTTTTGCACTTTTAAATGAAAATCCTCATAAAGCAAAAGGGACTGGCTGGTCATGTGAGTACTTGTGGATTTATGGGGAGCTAGGATGGTTTCCATCATTTTGTTTGAACTATTCTTGTCCTCGTCTCTATTGTGATACGCTATCTTCAATATCTTGTTCAACTTACTGTTACTTCCGCTTATCTTAAAATCCTAACATTAAGAGTACTTTTCTTCCACACATCATCTATATGTATTACGGAAACAAACTAACAGTTTTGAGACACTTATGACAGAGTATGATTACCTGTTCTGTCATGTGTAGTATGCAGACATTACGAAATATGATATTTGTAATAATTAGTTAGCTAGTGAGTACGAATGAGCTTGTAACTAATTATTTTCAGTTAGTAAATTTAAGGCCTAAAACATAATTGCAGGCCAATTGTAGGAATGGGTCATTGTAGACTTGGTCATTCATGAACATGTATATTATTACCGGTCGACCAAAAACCCTAATTTCAAATAAGCGTCTTTATCCATTATCGATGCTTTTTCAAGTAAGGGATTGAAGAGAGGTAAATCTCTGTAATTTACTTGGTTCAACATGTTTGAAAAAGGTGGAATAAGAAATCTAACTTCGAATAATCATACACAGTCATCGTGGCTGGCTCCTAGTTCTTTAAATTCTTTTCCTGTTTTCTTTTTCAGTTGACATGCAAACTGAATGCAATTACTCGTCAATGTCACACAAGGTAACATGTACGTTGACAGATAACGACTGAAGGTGCCTTCTTAAATGATTATAACAGTTATACTTTTACTGAAGATAAAAGATTGTTGATAGATAAAAACTCAGGGAATATTGACAGATAAGGTAAGGCAATGCATGTTACAAAGCGGCTGCCGACGATTGATGTTATTGTGCGTAATTGCAACAAATCCTAACTGTTCTAGATATATATATTATCATCGTTTGCAATTTAAAACCTTCAGATAAGGAATGAGATTTCCCTAAAATTTTGAAGAATTACAATTAGTAGTCTTCATTCCCCAAAATTTTGATAGTAACTACTAATGAACAAAAAGCTAATGGAATAGAACAGAAAACTTGGATGATATCTTAAACAATATACTATAGGAAGGTATATGATAGTTTTTAAAATATAAAAATTGAAATGAACGAAGACCAAACCACATGGTGATCAATTTAATGAACCTTTTTAGCTTTATCAATTTTGTTAATACCTAAATTTTGTCTCTTCATTTGATCAAGGGTCTTGATACAAAAAGAATAATAATAAGCCTTCATTGGGAGTACATTTACTAGTCTATGTTGATATGGGTGTTGAATTAACAATAAGCTATGTGTTATTAACATAATACTTCATATGGAATATGACATGGTTTAAACATTAAAAAATTTACGTCCTCAAATATTTTCCTCTATATATTTTCATTCCAAACCTTAAAATGAAACCTAAAAACTAATGAATGTCTATTCCTCAAATTGAAAAAAATTATAAAAGTTAATTAAACTTCAATCATCATTCAATATGTGATCCTTAAACTAAAAAAACTCTAAATCGCTAAACAAAACAATAAAATACAAAATTTCTATCTTGTGTAATTATCACTAAAGCATAACAACACTCAAAAACAATGAAGAAAGACTTCATGTGAGGTGACACTTAAGTAGTGTACGGTGCAGTGGTTTTCATCATAATGTTATCATTCTTTTATAAAGAATAAGTTTCGTGTTCAACTCACCAAAAGTGTCCTCATATATTGAATATGATGTTATATCTATAAAGAGAATTATGACACTGGTGTCCTTGTCACCGCCCTTATAAAGCCATAAATGCCTTATTCTGGCCATCAATCACAAGGTTGTACTTATCAAAGTAAATATGGAGTTTCTAATCTTTTTCGAGCATTAATGCTTGAGACATTGCATAGAGGTTGTCTACACACTAAGATTTCTTATGATAGTCTTTATGGATAACAAAATTATCAATTCATTTTACAAGAGAGGAGTATAATCGCTTTTAGTATGAGTTGAAGCATAGGTAGACGATAACGATGACTTGCCTGATGAGGAGAATAATTATTTTGTACCTTACAATCGTTCAATTTATTATATATTTATGATTTATTCAATTAAATCTTCTATATTTTTATTTAATTATTAGTATATAAGATAAAGTCTAGAAGCTACATATTTTTAAAAATATTTTTTTGTAAAATTGTAATTATGATATTCATATTAAATTCAATTCTTATCCCTAAATCATTCGTAGTCATTACTCTTATATTAATATAGAAAAAATGCTAACATATATTAATTTTCTTTCTTACATATATTAATTTTCTTTCTTATAATAAAGTAGTTGATATTACAAACAAAAGTATGAAAATACTTTTAAAAACATGTAAGCGCTTATTAGTTATTAAGTCCATTAAACTAACTAAATATGAGAATCTCATATTAGAACATTACCGATGTGTTTATGGAAATATTTATTACAACAAATACATAAATGATCATTTGACTTGAAATCTCCAAATTATCTTATGCATGAATTTCTATATTTCTATGCTACGTAGGACCTATCTTAACAATAAATAAGGTAGTTATTATATATATATATATATATTATCAACAATATAGAGGTAGATAAGTAAGCAATATAGGATTCATTATCATAAAATAATAAGAGAGAATGTTTATTTGATTTTGATTAGTATTGAAATGAGAAATTCTTGGATAAGGTGGAATGAAAGATGAAAATAATTAAAAGAAAATTTATAATAGTGGAGAATTTATATGATTGGAATCAATTAAAGTATCCTTTAAATCCATTATCTTCTAATCAGAATATTAAATGATGAAAAGATCGAATTATACAGATCATACATGAAAAAGTTAGTCAAAGCTACTTTATAATTCCTAATATTTTGGTAGTCATGATGTATTATTAGATGTCAATCTTGATCTATATATGTAATTTTTTTAATTAGATACGTAGAGATAAATTAAAGATTTTTAATGTATCTAGTTGCAAATATAACTTAGAATTATAATTTTTATCCATTACTAATATGTTTAGAAATTTAATGGGTAACATGTAAAGAAAAATTAAAGAGTTAAAAAGATAATTTAACTAAGATGGATTTGATTATAAAGATTATGAAACTTTATGGTCAAATATAAGATATGTAACTAAAAAGATCAATATTAAATACTGTATTTTACCAGAACTAATTAATATTTAATTAAAATTAAAATTAAAATTAAAAATATATTTTAATTATCATTAAAATTCTATAACTATTATAAATAGGTGAAGGAACTATAGGGGTTAATACTCTTGATACACCCCTTTCTACACTACTTATAAAGTTCTCTTAATTTGTTAACATAAATATTGTTAGAAGCTAGATGCTTGTGCAACTATTTTGATTTTCACATAACTTGTTAGATTCAGAAGGGAGATGTAAAAAATAGAAATCAAACATCATAATAAGGTATGCTTTTATGTTTAAACTTTACTATGACTATGACTATTCATGTTATTATAATTACAATGATCTTATTTTGGAAAATTCATGAAAATTTAATCATGTTGACACTAATGTGCAATGCTAGGATTTCTCAATGACTCATAGTAATATTGAAGTGTAATGATGTGGGTGATGGTGACTCGATCGCCTAAACACGAAGTTAATTGAGAAATTAATTTCTAATTTAATAATATAAATTATTTCAAACTTAATTTAATATTAAAATATTTTTCTAGTTAAGGAGATGTTGTTTCTAATTAGATTATTTTGTCCAACTTACTAGATATTGAAAAGGAAATTTCTCTAAATTATAATAAGTAAGAAGAATAGTTTACTGAGAGGTACTTTCAATTATATCATTAAATAATTCAATATAATTTAAAATAATTTTTATTTTTATAAATAAAGTTAATTTTATTTAAAATTGAAATTTAATTTGCTAAAGAATCAATGGTTTAATTTAATTTATTTTTATAAACAATTGAAAAATATTCTTTTAAAATTATAAATATTATATCAATAACTAGAATCGAATAAGGCTTTATATTTTCTGCATATAAATTGATTATATCTATATATTGAATTGCATATATATATATATATATATATATTGTATTTTACTAGGACTAATTAAAATTTAATTTTAATTAAAATTAAAAATATATTTTAATTACCATTAAAAATCTATAACTATTATAAATAGGTGAAGGAACTACAGGGATTGATACTCTTGATACACCCCTTTCCACACTACTTGTAAAGTTCTCTTAATTTATTAACATAAATATTGTTAGAATCTAGATGCTTGTGCAACTATTGTGATTTTCACATAACTTGTTAGATTCAGAAGGGAGATGTAAAAAATAGAAATCAAACATCATAATAAGGTATGCTTTTATGTTTAAACTTTACTATGACTATGATTAATCATGTTATTATAATTACAATGATCTTATTTTGGAAAATTCATGAAAATTTAATCATGATGACACTAATGTGCAATGCCAGGATTTCTCGATGAATCATAGTAATATTGAAGTGTAATGATGCAGGTGATGGTGACTTGATCGCCTAAACACGAAGTTAATTGAGCAATTAATTTCTAATTTAATAATATAAATTATTTCCAACTTAATTTAATTTTAAAGTAGTTTTCTAGTTAAGGAGATGTTATTTCTAATTAGATTATATTGTCTAACTTACTAAATATTGAAAAGGAAATTTCTCTAAATTACAATAAGTAAGAAGAATAGTTTATTGAAAGGTACTTTCAATTATATCATTCAATATAATTTAAAATAATTTTTTATTTTATAAATAAAGTTAATTTTTATTTAAAATTGAGATTTAATTTGCTAAAGATCAATGGTTTAATTTAATTTTTTTATAAACAATTGAAAAATATTTTCTTAAAATTATGAACATTATATCAATAACTAGAATCAAATAAGGCTTTATATTTTCTGCATATAAATTGATTATATCTATATATTGAATTGCATATATATATATATATATGATATTTTACATAAAGACCATTTAAAAGTCAAATCCCTCACTAAACTAGTAATAAATGTCCTAAACATGATTATAATCTTATACTTTGTAAGGATAAACTTGAGTTTTATTTATTGTAGGCTTATTTAGCAAAATCAAGGTTGTTTAAACTCAAATATGTTTAGTCTTACAACAATAGGTTCTAATTAACTAAATTTATATAATTTTGATAAGCCAACACATGATCATATAAATTAGAGGCGAGATTAGGAAAAAGAATATAAGATATATTTTGATAAGAAGTTCTCACCTAATGAATCTATGAATCATAATAGATTGATTGAGAAGAAGTCATCTACATAATTTAATTTTAGTATATTTAAAAAGCAAACTTAAGATCAAATAAATTTAAATAGGTTCCTAGCTTAAAAGATATTTTGAATTAATTTTATGGACTATTACTTTGAATATATTAGTGAGAGTAACCAAATATTTTATTGAAGTCCTAATGTTATTTTATTGTTGTGACTTATAATCAATTACTTGATTTCCTTACATTTTATATAATGTTGAGTAGTTAATTGATTTTTTAGTACGTTTGACTCTAAGTTTTATGAACTAAATTTGTTAAACATAAGTCAGTTTGAGAGTAGTTTTCGAAGATAGAAAGAAAAAAAATATATTTCCATTAAGTAATCCTATTATCAATTTATATTGAGAAATTATATGCTTTAAAAATATGTCAACATCATATAAATGATAAAAAATGTAGTGACATTTTCATGTTGACTTTTGTCTCATGGAATCTTAAGGAAACATATAAGACAGATGTTATCACCATATAACACATTTCTAATAGTTACATAAAATATAGCTAAATGGTTTAGTAGCATCGAGGACATTTCTATTCAATTTGGCTTCCTACAAACATATATTAGGACTACAATTAAAGGACAAGATGATAATGGATGTCATTTGAAGAATATAAGTGCATGAATTATCTCACAAACATTAAATATGATATATATTTTGATCATGTTTTTGAATTCAAAATATCAAAGGCGTGACAAGAAATAGATTATTGAGTATAAATAGTTTATATAAGTTTTTAAAAATAATTTGTATATTGTGTATCAAGGGTAACTTATATTTAATATAAGTGACAAAATGACAAAAATAATAAAGAAATTCATATAGGATGAATACTTTATTCCACTAAATTACTAATTACTTTGTATGGTACAGTTGTATGCATTAAATGGGATACTAATCTAAATTATTTTAAATTTCAAAGTATTTAGTGAGTAGAGACTAACAATTAGGAATAAAGAAATACTGTGACAAGATTAATGTGCTAAGTTTCACATTACATAAATTTTCATGGTTACCTATAAGGAGTCAGATTCTATAATGAATATCTTCACAACTTAATTTTATAATAGTATGATTTTTACAGTGTAAGATATTATGACATGCAATATTTATTTATCAAATTATTATAACTTATGTATTATAATTCTATTGAAATCAATTAGCAAAATCCCATATAAGATAATGTTGAGACTTTTCAAGATTCAAAGTTAATAATTTCATAATGTGATGTTCATTTGAAGAATACATGATCCATTAGCATTAAACTAGATACAATCTTAAAACTCCATTTAATAAAATGTTTGATTCAATTTGTACTTATAAGGGGAATAGTTCTCAATATAAGTAGTTGGAGTAATAGAGTTAAAATTAGTTCAATTCTTATAACTTGACATCTAAATGGAACTACTACTTGGATTTTATATATTTTATGCATGTTTAAAGGATATAGATATTTTAAATATTTACTTGCTTGATAAAATCAAGAAATTCTATTAAAGATGAATGTGGATGCATCATATCTATACAAGGGTTAAAGGGAATATACTTATACTCTCCACTAGGAGAATGAAAACGAAATATTACTCATAGAAAATAAATTTTAATATTTTAAATTGTTAAAGACATAATATTTCAAGAAAAACTCTTACTTGGATATAAAAGATAGCAACTTAAATTTTGGAAATAAAGATTTATATAGATAGATTCAAAAATTGCTTACTTATTATATTACAAGTACATAGGTAATATAGTGAAGGTGTTAAAAATTAGAATATTTTAATACTTATAAAGTATTAAAGATATTGAATATTCCACGTATATGATTTGACATTGAGTTTACGATCATTGATGTCGAAATTTTATATGGCATAACTATTCTAATATAAGATGAAGATAAAAGGACCTATCATTTTGTACTACTGATGTGTTGGTGGTAGAGGTCAATCATATAAGGAATGAAACTTCCTATTATTATCTAAATGGTTTAGGTTGATTTAACAAACAGTAAAATAATAATAATTATTATTTTGGATTACAATTTGAATAATTACACAACAATCAAAGATAAATAACTATGAACAAATATCCAATTTAGAGTTTCTAGCAAACTTCATTTTTCATCTTTAAACAATTATAAGAATTGTATCATTTGTACTGGTAGGATTTCCTAGCGTAATAATCTATCATCCATCGAGGTACATTCACCTATCCTTATATTAACTAATCAATATATCTATTTGATTAACTACTCTCAAAATGTACTAAGTTCTTTAAAATCTAAAAAAGTTTATCCTTATAATCATGCAATATATATCAAGATCCTCATTTAGTCTTTAAAATATATAACCAATTCAATCTACACACAATTTCTTTCGAATATATCTATATGCAAATTTAAGTTATATATAAGCTATTACTTATATGAGATCAACATTAAGATTAACAATCATAAACTTAAAAACCTTTATTGATTGAGTTAAAGCATACAAATCAATCATAAACATAAAAGCCTTTATTGATTGAGTTAAAGCATACAATAATCCATTAGGGTTCCATCCAATCTACATATAAAATTTATTAGCTTCTGATAATCCTTTAAATAATGAAAAATGTCTAAAGAAAAGAAGACCTCTTATTAAGGTATCTCCTAATGAAAATCTCAGTCCCTGTTGATATTGATTATTCCTAATAACTTTCAATCTATCTATTGAAAATGACTCTTAGATGAATTCTTGGGCTCCCATTAGAAGATGGCTACTAATCCTAGTTCTAGAAATATATAAGAATATAAAATTCTTCCCCAGTTAAGGCTTACATATAAATTTGGATGCTAGAAACTTTTGTATCCCAGGTTATGTTATTCTTTACTTTTAATTTGGAGAACTACATAGGCACATACATACTCTTGTCTTCATTTATCATTGTTCTTTTTCTAATTTCTACACTTAAAAATGGAAACTGAACGCTCATATCACAAATTATGTCTTACATTTTTTTCACTCTAAATTCTGGACAATTACATATGCACAGATATGTTAGTTTTTATGGATGTGATTTTCATTATTTATCCAATTTCATGTGACACAACTTCCATCTACCTGCTCAATTGGGATTTTTTTATGTTTTGACTCATAAATTACTCCATTTCTAGGCTATATCATTCCTCAAGCAATTACTCCATAATTACCTAAAAATCTAACAAACCAAGGTAATGTAATTGGAAAACATAAAAGTAAGTTAAATATAGGTATATTTTATATACATTAAATACTCTAACAATTGGAATTTTTCTTATACTAAGGCAAATTAATCTCAGTTGCTCCTAACTTTAAGTATAAGAAACTTAAACAATTACACCAAAGTAATTAAAGGAGATCATTATTTGTCTTACTACATCATTCATCAACTATCAAGGTTTGTAAATACTTACACTAACTTGCAATTTAGTTTAAGCCTAAATCATTAACCCTTAAAAAATCATTTCAATTCAAATAATTTAACAATATATAAAAATGAACATAAATGAGTAAAAAGCATCCACTCAATAATACTTGATAAACCATATAAACAAACAAATCAAAACACTTATTTTTGGAATTTTAATAGAACATGTTAGGTTTATTAGAAACATTATCTTAACCTTTTGACGCGAAGATAAAAACTTTGCCATGAATACCCCAGTTACTCAATCATGTCATAATTTCGAATGGTTGGTAACATTAAACTTAACTTTGATCATTTCATTAGGTTAAAGTTAGTGGAATGAATTTATTTATTCTTATTTTATTTACATAATTCTAATCACAAATATATAGAGTATTAATCCACTTTGATAAGGTCAAGTTTAACTAAATTTATGTTAAAATCATACATAAGGTGTCACTATTCAAATCAACCATGAAAATCAAAACCGTTAAATCAAATTAAAACTAAGATACTTATTAATGCCCACATCTGTTAACCTAAGCTATTTGAATCACAACAGTCTAACTTTTAAAAAGTCCTCTTATTCACTTATCTTTCATTGTTTTTCCCAAAATTGTTACGTATTAAACTAATTGTGATTGGATCAAAATACCTAAATCGCATTGAACTGGTTGTCGAAGCCCTTAAAATTAATTATGATTTACTAAACTCTTGTAATAGTTGTGGAACCAAGTCGAATCCTAAAAGAACTAAAAACTAGTTTCTTAAATTCAATTCAAAAAACAAATTGGTGGTGCGTTATGATAAATGAACTCACTATCTAAAATTAACAAGGAATTAAAATAAATCAACTATGTAATATCCGATTTTTGGAACATATTTAGGGTTAGAACCTAGACCATAGAAAATGAGTAATAGCATTGAAAGCATTTTATTCATATGCATATCATTAGCATACACAAATGAAATATAATTTGTACACATTACAAAGATAGCATATGCACCCAATTGACATATTCCAGGGTATGAAAATTTTAAAATAAACATGATGTGAATTTTACATTGTTATGTCTTCAATTTTGGTTTGATTGGGTTTAGTAATTTGAAATTAATTGTTATTAATTGAGAGATTGATGAATTAATATGTACATTTGGACTAGGAAAAATGCCAAGTGGTAAGATAAATTAATACATGAAAATTAGGATGACAAAGCCTATAATTGAGTGACATTTGAAATAGTTAAATATGTGACAAACGGACTAGTAAACAATTGAAAAATATATCAATTATGGGGGGACAAGTGGATTAATAATTAGGAGACATATGGACTGACTAATAGGAGACTAATGGCAACATTTTATGAGGATACATGGATTACATGCCAAATGACACATGTTTAGGTAAATTGGAGACACTTAGCAACTTGATTAAGTTAAGTTAATGCATAAATGTTTATGCTATTTTCTCCTTGCTTCACCACCAAATTTGCTCTTATCTTCTCTCTACATTTTGGTTTAACCCTAGCTTAAATTACTACACAAAAGCTATACTTTAATCCTTTACAAAATAGCCAAGAAACTAGCCTATTATTGATTTTGCTTGCTTGAAAGGATAGGTTATCTTGATGTTTTCACCTTAGAATTGTGTTGATTTTGTTTGCTTTGAAGGATAGGTTATCTTGATGTTTTTGTGCTGAAACTAGAATCTTAATAAGTAAGTAGCAATATGATCTTTATGGTATATTTAATAGTATGAGAATGATGCTTGAGTTGGAATGAAATGTATATGATGTTGATGATGTTGTATGCCGGAATATGTTGAATGAACTTGGAAGTTTTTCTGCTTTGTTCTTAGTATATGAAAACCATGGGTTATAGGTTGATTCATGGATGAATTAGATCTGGATTTGAAGTATAATGAAGGTGGATTTATGCTAAAGAAAGATATTAATATAGTGTTCTTGAATTGAGAAAGAACTAGGACTACATACATAATAATCTATGATAATTTCTGGTTTGATTTTTGATGCATGAAAGATAATGATTTGTGAGCTATCATTTGAATAATTTTGAACTGGAATTGAAGATGATATTGATGCGGAATTAGAGTATAATTGAGGTATAATTGATGGATTAATAAGGAGATGTTTTGAATTTGGTATAAGGATGTCAAAATCTGGAAAACTAATGAGGGAAATGGATGGGGACTTTCGGATAACCCATCCCACGATTGTGGGAAGCCATACACAATCGTGGGAATTGCATGGAAGTGAAGAAAATTTTATTTTGTTTGATTCTTGAACCAATTAAGGATAAGGTATTTTACTATGATACATTTGGACTTATTTAAGGCTTAAAATGAACCTAATTGATGTTGGAAAAGTTAATTAAATGTTTGATAAGTTTTGATTGATAATTAATATTATAATTTAAGCAAAAGATTGTTTGATAACAATGTATCTAAGTTTGAAAAGAAGGAGTGTTAAAGGAATGAAGATGTTCTTATGGATGCAAATGTATTCTAGGGGATATGAATAATGCTTTAGGAATGAATAAATGAGAATTGGGAATTTTTTGAACACATATAATTTTATGAATGAATGGTTGATGAATTTAGAATAATCAAGCTTATTTTGAAGATATAAACCTAATTACAATGGTTATATCCAAGTTATGATGTATGATTGGTTAAGAAATGAGAATAAGGACACATACCCGGGAAAGTCATTGAGCATGCATTGAACATAACATATGTATATATGTACATAATTGAATATGTATTTGAATGATCGATTTTGTAATATGAATTTTGTATGTATTGAATGAATTTAGACGTACAAGTCAAATGACTAAATCCAGACATTGCCGGACCATCCAGGCATTAACGTAATCTGGAGCGTACTGTGAGTCAACCTAGATTTTCTCGCTAGGATTGACTTATTTCTGTTTAACTTTCAGTTGTTGAACTGTTAATGATCTGATTGTGATAATTCTGGACTTTAATGATATGAGGAGTTTGATATTTTGGAAAGTACTGAGAGTGTTCTGTTTCATATAAATTTGAAATATATCTTTATACTCAATGAAAAGTTGAATGCCAGAATTAGGTTCGATGAATATATGAATCTGCCTGTGCATCATGAATAAATGTTATTGATGGCATATTTTGTGATTTGATACATCACATGGATGATCAAATAAAGGCGTTATGATCGGAATGGCCAGTCTGAAAGAGCTTAAAGCTCAGAAATGTGCATGTAAAGCCATTAGCTCTGTGATCAATAAGCCCGGTATCCACAATGGGTATGAGACAGTATCTGACAAGAGCCCAATATCCACATGAGATATGGGACAGTGAAAGGCGCTCAATCACAAAAAAATAACAAAAAAAAGTGGAGTCTAATATGCATATACTTTTGTATATATATGATTGTGAAAACATTTCTAAATTGTGATGATATTGTGATATGCCATATTTGTGTACATTTGATAATTGAATTCTTCTGAAGAGATCTTATGAAATAAGTGTAATCCATGATGAATTGCTGAGTTGGGAAATATTATGTATTTGGTTTATATTTAAAATGTTTGACATTCTGAATGAGTGACCACATCGAGGATGGTTCACTAACTGAGTTCGCTAAACTCATCAAAATTGCAATGTGACTTTTTAGGTATGAAATAAGAGACCTAGTTCCTAAGATACTTTAGAAGAACGTTTTGGATTAAGAAATGTCTCAAAGGTCTGGTCAGCTGACATTTGAAGAGTTGTAGTTTGTGTTTATATAGATATTCATGCCATGCAGAACTTTTTGTAAACAGAGGAGTAAATATCTCAGATAGTTGTGATGATGTAAATATTTGTTTTAATGACTATTATGTAAATTATCTTAGTGAATGAAATGGAAAAGTTGCCTTTCAATGTTTGTAAAGTGTATAATGCCATAATAAGCGTATAAGACAATATAATGGCATGTTTTTGAATATCTTTTGAATGTTGGGGTATATATTCTATGATAATGGGGTGTTACATTATTTCTTGGCACAACAAGAAATAAACAATTGTCTCTAAAGCCAAGACATAAGTCGAATATAAAACTATAGTAGATATTACCTCCAAACTCCTTTCGCACTATGTTTGCTTCAATATATAAGTGTCTCTTCCTTGTCTACAGTTCCTCTTTATTGTAATAGCCATAGTGCTATGCAAATTGATCATAATGATGTCTTTCATAAATAGACCAAACACGTCGAGATTGATTGTCATGTTGTTCGACATCATGTTCTCTAAGGGACTATACAACTTGTTCCCATCTTCTCACAGTCTCATATTGCTGACATCTTCACAAAGTCTCATCCACCTCGGCGCTGTTCAGATATAGTTTCCAAACTCAAGCTCTCATCTTTTATAAACACAAACTAATCTCAGTACCATCATATAAATGAAAAGAAAAAAAACCAATTTTCATTGTATTAAAGGAAATTCTCACAAAGCATCTATTTTTTCCACCTCATGAAAAGATTTTAAAGGTATAATCCTTTAAATTGGTTTGATATATTTAAATTTTTACTTAAAAAGTATTATCCGAAAGAGTTAAACCTAAAATAACAAGGAAAGTGATATGCTAAATGTTTCTATGTTACAAAGATTCAATAATATCTAAGTTTTTGGGCATGAGGGAGTCACAATATCCTGTTAAACTTTTTTTAGAGAACCCCAAGACTATAAGAAAAGACAGACATATTAAAGTATAATTACGCACAAGCAAAAATACAAATTAATAAAGGTGACTATTATCCTTGCAATTATCGTGTGTAAAAAAAAAGACATATGTATGGAGATTTCTATATTAGATGATAAAGTGTAAAACAAAAATATATAACTCTATCTATCTTAACCTAATGAGGTAATAAATAATCCTTCAATTACTGATAAAAAAAGACACTACAATTTTACCTTAAAATAAACATATATTACTAAATAAAAATTGGATTGATTTTTTCTCAGATAAAATTTTATTACTATGTCTAGGAATATCAATAGGTCGGGTAGGGTTGGACTAGGATGGCCAGAGGCCCGGCCTGACCATGGGCTGACTGGCCCATGGTTTGATGGGCCACGGCAGGTTGGGCTAACCCAGCCCACCATATATTTTTGGAAAAGAAAAACATAAAAAACAACGTTGTTTTTGACAGAATGACATCGTTTTTGAAGTAAAGGTCGAGCTGATCCTGTGGTTCGGTTGGGCCAACCATGGTCAGTTTGTGGCCCAATCAACTCGGGTCAAAATCGGGTTGGACTCGGGGAGCCAAATTTGACATCCCTAACTATGTCCTAATAATATAGCATATTTAATCGCTAAAATTGATGCAATTTACTTCAAGTAAATATGATATTATGTAAAAAAATTAAATTATGATGTATATTAAGTGTAATTTGAAATATAGAAATTGAATTTAGTGTTTCTAATATTTTAAAAGTTAAGGACTCTTCATTAATTTTAAATATGGCATACATTTGAAATGTTCATTTAGTAAGTATAATGTGGATACATGACCTTTTCTTTTTAGTAATATGTATATTTGATACCATTGTCAAGAATTGTTCAAACATACATCACAACAAAGTAGCATTTTGGCTACGTTTTTTTAGCGATGATTTGAAAATTGTAGCTAATAGTCACACTTTTGGCTACATTTTTCCAAAATCGTAGCTTCATATTGTATGAAAAATGTTGATGTGTGAGTTTTTCATTCTCTTTTGTTCTTCTTCTTTTAGCTGTGAATATATTTTTATCGCCAAATGTTTTTCACTACAAAATGATTTTCATAGCTAAAAGCACGGATTTTATAATTTGATTTGAAAGCATTTGGCTACGAGTATATGTTTTCATTCACACAGATTCTATAATTTGAGTTAAAAACATTTGGCTACAAAAATATATTCGTAGCCAATTGTTTTCATTCTTCTTCTTTTGGCTACGAATATGTTTTCGTAGCCAAATGTGTTCATTTCATAGCTAAAAGATACAAATTCTATTATTTGAGTTAAAAACATTTGATTACGAAAATATATTTGTGGCCAAAAGAGCCAAATGTATTTAGCTATGAAATGATTTTCATAGCTAAAAGACACAAATTCTATAATTTGAATTAAAAACATTCAACTGTGAAAATATATTCATAATCAAATGTTTTCATTCTTCTTCTTTTGGCTATGAATATATTTTTGTAGCTAAATGTGTTTAGCTACGAAATGATGCTAAATGTGTTTTTAGCTATGAAACATTTCGTAGCTAAAAGATATAGATTCTGTAATTTCAGTTAAAAACATTTGACTATGAAAATATGATTTTTAGCTACAAAATAATTTTTGTAGCTAAAAGTAAGAGATTCGATTTTTCATTGTCTTTGTTGTTGTTCATAGTCAAATGTTTTTAGCTACAAAATGATTTTTGTAGCTAAAAGTGGCTACAAATATATCTTCCGTTTTTCTTAATTTGGCTACAAAAATATTTCCATAATCAAAAGTTATTAGCTATGGAATAATCTTCGTGGCTAAAGGACAGAATCCACAATTTCAGCTACTAAAACAACGTGGTTTTGTCCACCAAAACAGCGTCGTTTTTTGCATATTGAAAACCTAATTACGAAGCAGGTTTATTGATTATCTTCGTCTTCCTCCTCTCATTCTAACAGCTATAGTGGTCCGTTTTCATCTCTAGTATTCGTCTGTGTTCTTTTTCGTCCACATAGGAGCTCTTCTTTTCCAAGTAATTCAGATTTCAGTTCATTGTAATAGTCTGTTTCTAATTACAAGTTTTTATAAGTGTTTAGAGACTTAAGTAGTTGACGGAAGTAGTGATTAGGAAAATAATAAGCAGTCTTGATTATTTTAGATAGTTTTACATCTTTTTATCTTGTAAAAAGGGTTAGATTTTGAACTTTATCTTGAGTTGAGATGGAGTATTGCGATGATCTGTATTTTATCTGGTTTTGACATTTTACACCTTTCTATTGACATCTATTCTGTAGCACGGCATTTCAGAGTGTTGGACTTTTGTCCTATACCTTCCTCAGGAAAACAGGGCAGGATGACGTTATTGTTACAATGGTATTTGTCCTCACGTTGTATAATTTTTAATTAAACTGATCATCAAATTAAGCTAATGATTCATTATTGTCTCATAAATTCCTTTCTTTTTATACTGATTTTGACATATCCCGCCAATTATTTATAAAAAAAAATTATTTCACCTCTTCCTCTTTTCATAGAACTCGTACTTGTAAATTTTTGTAGATGATAAATTTTTAAGTGAACTAATTTTTGTGTGGATCATAATACTAAAAATCGTAATAGACATTCCTAAAGGAAAGTTCTAACAAAAAATATTACTCGCAATAGTTACTTTTGATCAGTTTATATAAGAAAAACAACCACCAACAGAAAAAGGGACAAGCATGGTGATCTTGCAACTTGGACGTATAGTTAATCAGGACCAAATATGCATGCCCACGAAAAAGAACATTTGCCAACACTTGCTGCGAATGAAGCCAACATAAATTGCAAGACAAAATGGCGGCGATCGGCACAAAGGAACGTCAAGATTGTAGGAAATCTCCTTGTTTCTGCTTTCTAGTGTCAAGCCAGATCCTCGGCAATAACATATAGGTCGTGGAAAGAAAATATAAATTTATAGTAACCATTTAATGATTGCCAGCCATTCTCTCATTGCCTAGTTCTCATAAACTGCATCTTGTCTTGTTCTTATCTAATATGTTTATATAATTGTACTCCAACTTCAATTGCTCAATTCACAACTCCACACATCTAACATAAGCTATGGTCATCAGAAATGAGTTCCCGAGTGTCGACAAATGTGCGTTCATAGGACGAGAAAAGCACACTGTGGTTGCAGACATGGACGGAACTTTGCTTGTGGGACGTAGTTCATTTCCTTATTTTGCTCTCGTTGCATACGAAGTTGGTGGAGCATTAAGGCTTCTTCTTCTGCTCTTACTCTCACCTCTTGCAGGTCTTCTTTATTACTTTATCTCAGAGTCTGCAGGGATTCAAGTTCTGATCTTTGCAACCTACGCTGGCGTGAAATTGTCGGCCATTGAGTCAGTGGCTAAGGCAGTGTTGCCAAAATTCTACTCCAGCGATCTTCATCCAGAGACATGGCGGGTTTTCTCATCATGTGGAAAACGATGTGTTCTCACGGCGAATCCTAGGATCATGGTTGAAGCATTCTTGAAAGATTTTCTGGGGACTGATTTGGTTTTGGGTACAGAGATATCGAATTACAGAGGAAGAGCAACAGGGTTTGTTAGTGGACCTGGTGTGCTTGTTGGGAAGAAGAAAGCAGATGCTCTTAAAAAGGCGTTTGGAGATACACGGCCTGACGTTGGGCTTGGAGATAGGCTTACGGATATTCCCTTCTTGGCCTTGTGCAAGGTCAGCTGTTTTACCTTTTTTCTTCTTTGTTTATGGATAAAACAATCAAATTAATAAAATAAAAACTGCAGGAAGGCTATTTGGTGTCACCGTTACCGAAGCTTAGACCTGTGACACTCGATAAGCTCCCAAAACCCGTCATCTTCCACGACGGTCGTCTAGTTCAGAAACCGACGCCATTCAAAGCACTGCTTGTTCTTCTGTGGATGCCCATAGGCTTCGTTCTAGCCGGTATACGAGTTATAGCTGGCTTCCTCCTTCCCATGTCTCGAGTCTACCATGCATTTTGCGCACTTGGTGTTCGAGTCATCATCAAAGGCACACCACCTCCTCCGACGAAGAAGTCATCAGCCGGCGACCAATCCGGCGTTCTCTACGTTTGCTCTCATAGAACCCTTCTCGATCCAATATTCCTCTCTGCCGCACTTGGCCGTCCGGTGGCCACAGTGACGTACTCCGTCTCTCCTCTCTCAGAAATCATCTCGCCCATAAAAGCCGTCCGGCTTACCCGTGACCGCGTTAAGGATGCGGCGACGATCAAGAAACTGTTGTCAGAAGGTGACCTGGCGATATGCCCTGAGGGGACGACATGTCGTGAGCCGTTTTTGTTGAGGTTTTCTGCTTTGTTTGCTGAGTTGACCGACGAGATTGTTCCCGTTGCTATGGTGAGCAGCTTGAGCATGTTTCATGCAACCACCGCAAGAGGGTCGAAAGCTATGGACCCGTTTTATTTCTTCATGAACCCCAGACCGACCTATGAAGTGCATTTCTTGAATAAGTTACCTCCGGAATTGACTTGCAGTTCAGGGAAGTCTAGCCACGAGGTGGCGAATTATATACAGAGGGTGATTGCTTCGACAACTTCGTACGAGTGCACAAACTTTACGAGGAAAGATAAGTATCTGGCACTTGCCGGAAACGACGGGACGGTGGCTCCGAAGCAGTGCCTCCAAGCAAACAAAATAATGGGTTGTTAAATGTCGAATAGCTTCCGAAAAATATTGGGTAAAATCTCATTTTGTTATAAAAATTTTTTACCGTGCGTGATGTATGTTAAAAATAAGTGGGTTGTCTTGAGTGTAGGACACTCTAACAATGGTGATGGCGAGGTGAGAGAGTGTGTGCACCACCCCGCCATCACCCATGGCGGGATGGACCATTACCAATGGCGGGGTGGAAACTCTCAGATTTCATTTTGAAACTATTTTTATTTTATTTTAAAGTTTAGTTTAAGGTTATATTTTATTTTAATATTGCTTAGGATTGTCATTTTTTTAGCATAAAAAGTTTTTATTTCAAGGTTTAGTTTTATTTATGGTTTAAAACATTTATACAAATTAAATTTGAAGAACAAGTTTTTATGTTTTTACTGTATTGAAATAATTTTGACTTCATTTAATTTTTTTACAAATTTGAGAATATAATACATTTAAAAAATGAAAAATATTTAAAGTTCACTTTTATTAAAAAAGGCAAACCAATTTTATTGCATTAGATAATAATTTTCTATCATCTTACAACATTAAATAAAATGACTACTGTACATGACTTGAAGAGGGACAATTTGAAGCATTATGTCCTGGCATATTACAATTACGGCATCTTCGTGGAGAATTAGGATACCGTCTATCCATCTCATTTCGTATTCGAGCACTTTTCACTTTGCCCCTCTTTTTAGCCAACCTTGACCTACGAAATCTCAATAAAAAATCTGCTCCCCCCAATAATCTGGATGTTGCAGCGGATAGAACTGACCAGAATACATATTTCTGTATGCCGCAAGACTGTATACAGGATGTATATAGATTGTCGGATGAACATTAGATCTCAAATATGTAGCAAAGATGTGAGAACATGGAAAATGAAGTTCTGTCCACTTTTCACAGGTACAAGTTCTTTCTTGAAAGTTAACATTTTGAATATTTCCTCCCCTGTTATTATTCCCATGACGAGCAAGGACCACATTGTGCGTACCATACCTCGAGTCATATGATTGGACAGTAAGCTTTCAACCTTTTGCTTCATTTGCCAAATATTTGTGTCAAATGTTGATCGGATAATTATTTCGTGTTTTGAGTATGATTTTTCGATTTTCCTGGAATAATTTAACCGTTTGCTCTAAAGTAAAGCGAACACAGGCAGTGATTGGCAAATGTCGTGCCCCTCTGAGGATTTTATTAAAGCATTCAGCCATATTTGTTGTCAAAACACCCCATCGGTAACCTCCATCTTTACTATTCAATTGTAAGT
>JANIIA010000009.1:53445079-53462480 GCA_027478495.1 Erythroxylum alaternifolium | reverse complement strand
AGTTGGATGTTTTCTATGTTTGTTCTTAGTGTATGAAAACCGTAGGTTATAGGTTGATTCATGGATGAATTAGATCTGGATTTGAAGTATAATGAAGGTGGATTTATGCTAAAGAAAGATGTTAATATAGTGTTCTCGAATTGAGAAAGAACCAGGACTATATATATGATAATGTATGATAAATTATGGTTTGATTTTTGATGAAGGAAAAACCATAATTTTTAAGCTATCAATGGAATAATTTTGAGATGGTATTGGAGTATAATTCAGATCTAAAAGAGGTTGCATAAATGAACATGAATTCTAGAAAATTTGAAGTGTTAGTGATTTTTCTAAGTAAGTGAAATTCGTGGAGTATTGGGAGAAACAATGTAGTGCACAATCGTGTCCTTTAGTACACAATCGTGGCTTGGATATTTAGGTTCTGTCACGATTGTGGCATATTCCCCATGGTCATGGCCCATTCCATAAGCTTCTGTCACGATTGTGGGAAGGTTCACCACGATCATGGGTTAGCATAAAGAGTGAAATGTTATTTTTTAAGTGATGTTTGAAATAACTAATAATAAGGTACTTTCTTATGGTGTATTTTGACTTAAATGATGCCTGAAATGAACCTGATTAGATGTTGAATAAGTTAATTGAATGTTTGATAAGTTGAAGTCATTAAATGATATTATAACTTGAGGAAGGGATTGTTTAATGACAACGTATTTAAGTTTAGAATGAAGTAGTGTTAAAGGAACGAAGATGTTCTTATGATATATGATTGGTTAAGAAATGAGAATAAGGACACATACCCAGGAAAGTCATTGGGCATGTATTAAACATGACATATGTATATATGTACATGATTGAATATATATTCAATTGATGACCTTAATAATATGAATTATGTATGTATTGTATGATTTTAGACGCTCAAGTCGAATGCCAGTATGCAGACATTGCCGAATCATCCAGGCAATAGCATAATCTAGAGCGTACTATAAGTTAACCTAGATGTTTTCACTAGGATTGACTTATTTCTATTTAACTTTTAGCTATTGAACTGTTAATGATCTGATTGTGATAATTTCAGACTTTAATGGTTTGAGGAGTTTGGTATTTGGGAATGTATTGGGAGTGTTCTGATTGTATATGAATATGAAAGATGTCCGTATACTCAATAAAGATGTTGAATGCCAGACTAAGGTCCGATGAACATGTGAATATAACTAGGCATTATGAATAAATGTTGTTGATGGCATATTTTGTGATCTGATGCATCATATTGATATGTATGATCAGATAACGGCATTGTGACCAGAGTGGCCAGTCTGAAAGAGCTTAAAGCTTAGATATGAGCATAAAGAGCCACAGGCTCAGTGATTAATGAGCCTGGTATCCACAATGGGTATAAGACAGAATGTGAAATAAGCCCAATATCCACAAGGGATATGAGACAGTAAATAAGAGCTTGGTCGTAAAAAAATAAAAACAAAAGTGCAGTCTCATATGCATTTTCATTTGCAAATATATGATTGTGAAAACATTTTTGAATTGAGATGACATTGTGATATGCCATATTTATGTACTTTTGATAATATGATTGATTGGGATAGATGAATGAATTATTCTAAAAAATTTTATATCTAATGTGTGAAATTCATGATGAATTGTTGAGATAAGGAATAATATGCATTTAGATTATATTTGAAATGTTTGATGTTCTGAATAAGTAAGCATATCAAGGATGATTCACTCACTGAGTTCGCAAAATTCATCAAAATTGTAACATTGAATTTTTAGGTATGAGAGAGGAGACCTAGTTCCTAAAACACTCTAGAAGAATGTTTGGAGTTAAGAAATGACTCAAAGGTCTAGTCAACTAACATATGAGGAATTGTAGATTGTGTCTATATAGTTTCTCATTTCATGTAAATCTTTTGGAAAATAAGTAGTAAACTCTCAAGTACTTTTGATGATGTAAATATTTGTTTAAATGAATGTACTGCAACAGTGTAAATTATGTTAGTAAATGAAATGAGAAAATTGACCTTTTCGAACTTTGTTAAGTGTATGATGCCATAATAAGTGTATATGATTGCTCTAACATGCCATTGTCATAGGGTATGTTCTTGAATGTCCTCTGGATGTTCAGGTATATACTCTATAGTAGTGGGGTGTTACAAACTAAGTATTGAAGTAAGAAATTTACTGGTACTTAACTCTTATTCAAGGTAAAGATATAGTCTAATTGTAACTTTAATCATTGGTCTAAAAAGAATAATTTTTACAATTTAAGCAGTTAGTCTGAAACCTAATAGCATAGACATAATAATTCTCTTTTTGTCTTAAATTAATTGGTTCAAAGCTATAATTCAAACCAAAACTTACCATAAATTAATTGGTTATGATAACATTTTTAATCAATTAAATGATAACAGTAAGCTTAATGAAAAATACTAAACCCTACATTAAATAATTGAGATAAAAACAACTGTTCATTTTAATTTTCTTGTTTCTTATAAGTTAAATATGTAAATTAATAAATAGCCTATTTGCTAATTGTACTAATCATTTATAACAATTACATTTTACTGAATTCATGAATAGCTATAGAATAATCAATAACAAATTCATTTTTTAAATCAATCAATATTGATTACTCATGAAATAAAAGTACATAAAATAAGAAATACTTAAATTAAAATAAAATATAGGTTTAGAGCAAAACCTCACAAGGTTATAACTAGAATTTTGAATCCCCTTGAATCAGAAGATTTATATTTAGCTACTCATGGCTTTAGCTACACCATAAAAATAAAAGAAAGAAGAAGAGAAAACAAAAGAAAGGTGAAAGAGAATTATGGAGAGAGTGTATGTAATGTTCTCCTATTCTTTTTCCTACGAACAAGCTAACTTCTTTCAATATTTTTATGATTATATTTTTTAAAAAACTCAATTGCCTATATAATAAGGTTAGGAATAAGTCTCCTAATTGAGCTTAAACTTTTAGAGTGAATCTAGATTTAGGTGTGAACTTGTTTTAACCATTTCAACAATCTGCCATTTTTTTTCAAAATTCATGGCTTTAATATATAGTGCTCCAATTTGATCCAATCTCCATTTGTCATCTCTTAAAATAAAAATATTAAATTTACCAATTCAGCACCAAAATCAATTGAAAATAAAAGAAATAAATTTAATTAATATAACCAAATCATATCTTATCACACATACAACTTAAAATAACCCTCTTACACCTAAATTTTACATTATTCTCAATAAAAGAATGCACGAAATAAGATATATAGAACATAAAGGCAAATATAGAAGTAGGAAAAATGAAAGATTGAGAAAACTTTTCTAAGCCATTTGTAGCTAGTTATTTAATATTTGTGTGAGAAATATCTAAAATTGTTTTACCTTGAACAAAAGTAACAAAAATAAAAACTATATATGCAAATGTACAATGAAAAAAATTAAATTAAATAAGTACTAAACAAATGGAAAATAGCATAAGCAAAATGAAAACTATAGAGAGACATGGTTGTGCAATCTCTTTTAGAGAGATATGATCATGGAATCTCTTTTCCTACCCGTGTGGGTGCATATGTCTTTAACAAGCATGTTTTTACATTGTTTTAGTTATTTTTTTCCCCTATTTTACTACCATTGACAAAATTAATCCTTCCCTAGCTTTCTTTCTAAAAAAATTGAAAATAAAAAAAAACACAAAACACTAATATAATATGAATAAAAAATTAAATTGATGAAAATTAAATAAATATAGAGATTTGGGCTAGGTTAAAACAACATAAACCAATAACGAAAATAAATGCTCCGAATTTGAAATCCTAATTGAAATGTTTAAAACTTCTTAGTTATTTGGATAGGTTACCTACCAATACGAGCTTCATTAGAATTCTTTAACTAGACTCTTTCTTTAAATTTTGTTAAATGATAGAGTAATGGAATTGTTGCCTGCTTTATAAGAGTTGTATATGCTTAATATAAAGGCCTCATTTATGAATTTAAGATTTTTTGCTTGATCAATCCTTCCTTGTCCTCCATCGAACACAGTCATCTTCGTTCTTTTTCCCTCTCCCTCTTATTGTATGAACTTCTAATACACCTTAAGGATTATAAGATTTAACAGTCTTTTATCCAATCATAAACTAGAAATCCTTTATAAGAAAGAGACTTAGTTTTCACATTTAAAGTATAAAAGATGTCATTATCTCCACTTTTTCCACTATCTTATTCTCTTCCTAAATTTCCTTACAATTATTCTCAATAATTGCATACCCTACTCCTTCAGATTCACCTTTGAGTTGCTAAGAAAAGATCCTTACCCTCTTATCCTTACCCTCTTGTATTGACAGCATTGATCAACTATCTGATAAAGCAAACGCACACAAGAGGGGGGAATTGTGTGTGACTTAAAAAAAGAACCATGTTAACGTTTAGAAAACAAAAGGAGCTTGTTAAAAATGAAAAGAGCTTGTTAACTTTTAAAAAGTGAAAGGGGCCTATTAATGTTTAAAAACGAAAGGAGTCTATTAACGTTAAAAATGAAAGGAGCTTGTTAAAAAGGGAAAGGAGCCCATTAACAAAAGAAATCTCTTGCAATAATAAAACAGAAAGAGCCTATTCCAAATGTGAAGAGCCTCTTATAAATTAAACACACACACTGTAATGAAAAAATTTAAAAGTTAAAAGAGAGAGAGAGAGATTGACGCAGTCGATTTATACTTGTTTGGCTTATAACGAAGTTTACGTCCAATCCCTAAGTATGCAACTTGAGTATTTCATATAAAACTCCAAGTAGTAAAATTTCATGAGCTTCTCTAAGCTCAAAAGTACATATTTTTTAAGATTCTTCAACCTTCCACACTTGTAGTGTTTAACAAGCCTCTACAAGCTATCAACAAAAAGTATAAAAGGGTTTAATAGTCACTCTCAAAAGAGTGATTTCATTTTCTAAAGCACAAGGAGTTTGATATAGATATGACATTCAAAAATATTGAAACTGCTGAAGTATTTCATAAATCTGTGTGTTTTTCGTAAATGTTGTGACTCTTCCTTAAGTAAACATTTTCTACAACTAGTCATTGCTTCATTTTAAGTTTGAATTGACTTTGTATCTAATGAATCTTTGATATCATCTTTACTAGAATCTTCCAATATTAAGACATTAAGAGAAACATTTTGATAAGAATATTGGAGCTAATTGTTCTAATTGTGATTGGCAAGATTTTTCCTGATATTGTGAAATATTTTCTAATAAGGTAAGTTCATTAAAAAGGTTCCTATAAGAAAGGAAGCATTTATCCTATGATATCATTTCCTTTTAAGAATTATATCATTACCTATACAAGGAAATAAATCCAATTTGAATTTTAAAATATTATAGAGTTTTCATCAAAATCATTAATAATAAAACTTGAGCTAACAATCTCGCCCTTTTTTATGAAGACAAGCAATAACAAATATTTTCAAATTTCAAATAATAATAAAGAATTTCGAAAGATGCCTGTAAACTTTATATCTTCTTACTCACAGTCATGATTAGAAGGAGCCTTCCTTACAACCTCTAAAGAAAGGAGCCTATCGTTTGTAAGATAACTGGGTTGCAATCATATCATATCACGTATTTAAACTTTACAGATTCAATTTAAGAATATTTCAACAGTTAGCAAATATATCACAGATATATCATCAAACGCAAATATATCATTAAGTCTCCCCCTTTGTCATTATCAAACAAATATAAACAATCATGAAGTAAGAAAAAATGCATAAATATGTAAGAGTAAAAATATGCATTAAAAAAATAGAAGGAACCTGCTAATATCTGCAAAGAGAAGTAGCATAGGATCTTTATACAGAGTTAATATCAGATAATCTACACATACTAAGCTCTTTTCTTAACACTCAACATCTATTTTCAGAGAATGGCTTAATAAATATATCAGCTACTTGTTTTTTATTTTTAACATGCAAAAGATCAATGGTTCCTTCTAAAACATGATCTCTAAGAAAGTAATGTTTGATTTCTATATGCTTAGTCCTAGAATGATGCACAAGATTTTTAGAGAAATTTATTGCATTTGTATTGTCACATAGTATAGGAATATGATCAAAGTTCAGAGAAAAATCCTAGAGTTAATGTTTCATTCATAAGATTTGAGCGCAACAGCTAACAGTTGTTATATATTCCGCTTCAATTATCGAAAGCATTGTGTAATTTTGTTTCTTGCAAAACCAAGAAAATAAACATCCTCTAAAAAATTGGTAGTGATCATTTGTGCCTTTCCTATCAACTTTATCACTTGTATAATCTACATCATAAAAGCTAGCTATGTTAAAAGAATCAGTTTTTGGATACCATAATCTAAATTCCATAGTTCCACGAAGATAGGGAAAGTTCCTCTTGACTACTTGAAGATGGCTCTCTTTTGGATTTAATTGAAAGCATGCACAAAGACACATGCTAAGCATAATATATGGTCTTCAGCTTATGAGGTATGGTAGTGATCCAATCATTCCTCTATACTTTGTCTTATCCGTAGCCTTGCCTTCTTTATCCTTATCAAGTTTAGTTCCAAAATACATAGGAGTACCCATTGGTTTGGAACTCTCAAAATGATATTTCTTAATGAGAACCTTTGTGTATTTGTCTTGACTAATGAAGATTCCTTTTTCTGTTTGCCTAATTTGCAACCCAAGAAAGGAAGATTGTTCTCCCATTATACTCAGTTCAAACTCCCTCTGCATTAAAGCTAAGAATTCTTCATAGAAGGATTGATTAGTAGCACCAAATATTATGTCATCAACATATATTTGCAATATGAGTAAATCATTATCCTTTTTCTTAATAAATAAGTTTTTATCTATCTTTCCTCTTTCCAAGTTATTCTCAAACAGAAATTTACTTAAGCTCTCATACCATACTTGAGGAGCATACTTTAGGCCATACAGAGTTTTAATAAACTTTATCAAGTAATCAGGATGGTTTTTATCTTCAAAACCTGAAGGTTGCTTAACATACACTTCTTTGTTAATATGTCCATTTAAGAAGGCACTTTTAACATCTATATGGAATAATTTAAAATTTCTATAGAATGCAAAGGCAAGCAAAATTCTAGTCGGTTCTAATCTAGCAATAGGCACATAAGTTTCATCAAAATCAATACCTTCTTTTTGATTATAACCTTGAGCTACAAATCTAACTTTGTTTCTTACCACCTTACCATTTTTGTCAAGTTTGTTTCGAAATGCCCAACGATTTCCAATAATTGACTTGTTTTGTGGACGAGGTGCTAGATTCTAGACTTTGTTTTTGTTAAATTGATTTAGTTCGTCTTTCATAACTAAAACCCAATTTTCATCAATAAGAGCCTTTTCAATAATCTTTGGTTCTAATTGTGAAATGAGGACAACAATTTCTGAAGCAAGATCTAGTTCTTAGACTTTCATAAGGGTGTCTTAAAATGTACTAATGTGTATCTTGACCTTTCTATTGTTTTGGTGTTCTTCGTTGTATAGGTTCCTGTTGAGATGAAGGAGCCTGCTCCATCCTGGCTTCAGAGACTTTCTTGATTTTGTAATTTTGAAGATACTATAGGTGTAGTTTAAGTTTGTGATGTATTTTTAGGAATTGAAGGATGTTCTTTATCATCTGAATCAGCTGCTGTTGTTAAGGGTAGTGCTTCATCAAATACCACATGTATTGATTCTTCGATCCTCTTTTTTTTTATTATAAACTCTGAATCCTTTGCTGGCAGTACTGTAATCCAGAAAAATGTAGCCAAATGCTCGAAAGTAAACAACATTCAATTTTCTTCCATTCCATAACTTATAGAGGGTTTAAGAATAGGTCTTATAAGGCATCTGTTAAGTATGTACTAGGTAGTTGATATGCTCTCTACCCAGTAACCATGAGGTAGACTACTTTCATATAGCATTGTTCTGGCCATATCAACAAGAGTCTTATTTTTTCTCTCAGCAATTCCATTCTGCTGAGGAGTCTTTGGGCATGACAAATTATGAGTTATACCATTTTCATTATAGAAGTCTTCAATTTTTCTGTTATCAAATTCTCCTCCTTGATCGCTCTGAATTGATGTAATGCAATACCCTTTTTCAATCTGAATTTTTATGCAAAACTTCTCAAAAACTTCAAAAGTATCATCCTTATTTGATAGAAAATATAACCATGTAAATCTAGAATATTCAACCATAATATTTACAACCAATGCTTTGAGTCCTAGTAGGACCAAATAAATCCATATGTACAAGTTCAAATAGTTGATTAGTAGAAATAATATTTTAGGAGGGAAGCTACTTCTGATTTGTTTTCCTTTTAAACAAGCTTCGCAAACCTGATTATTCTCAAACTTCAAATTAGGTAGTTCTCTTACTAACTTATTTTTAGATAATTTTGATAGAGTACTCATGCTAACATGTCTAAATCTTCTATGCTAGATAAATAAATCGTTTTCTATTGAAACAAAACACTTGATATTTTGTGAAGACATATCTTCCAGTTGAGCACAATATATATTATGATTTCTAGGACCAACAAATACAATGTTGTCATTATGATTATCAATAATTTCACAATGGGACGCATAGAAAATGACTCTATAACCTTTACCACATAATTGACTTACACATAACAAGTTATGTTTCAAACCATCAACATAAAGAACATTATCAATAGAAGCAGAATTGGAGTCACCAATTTTACCAATTCTAGTGACTTTTTCCTTGTTTTTATCGGCAAAGACAACATTACCGCCATCTTTTCATTCAATATAGTTGAAATGTAATATTTCACATGTCGTGTGTCTCAAACAATCACTATTAACTATCCATTGATTTTCTTTTTTCATTACTCTGAAGCATATCTGTAGAACGTATTATCTCATTTCAGGTACCTAAAATAATCTCAACCTTTTCAGGTTATTAGTTTGACCTTTAGGTCTCTAAACATACATTTGAGATAATTTCTTCATTTTTCGAACGTGACATGAATGACTAATATGACCATGTCTACCACAGTAATTGCACAAAAAAAATGAATGAGAATTACTGTAATTTTTGCTATTTATTAGGTTCTTGTTATTTTGACTATGGCTACTGTTGGATTTAACAAAGAAATTCTTGTATGGCCTAATATTATTATTTTCATTAGATCATGTTCCAACCTTATCAAAAGTACCTTTACGATTCCCAAGTAATACATCAAGATTGTTCCTTCCATCAACCAAATTGGCAAGATCCTTTCCTAGAGAAATGATTTTTTTAGCAAATTTTTTTCTCAAGTTCTAGAATTGCAACTTTTTCTTCTAATTGTTTTATCTCAACAGAATCATTTTTAAGCAATACATTCTCTAACTAACTTACCTTTTTCTCTAAGAATTCCTTTTCAGAGACTTTTTGCTTATTTTCATTTTCAAGAGACATAATTCTAGACAACAAATTCTTATTTTAGATTTTAGTGATTTAATCTTATTCATCAAGGATGCATCATTATTTTTGGACTTCTCAACCTTTTTTAAATACTGCACTGCTAATTTTTTATACTGATCATACAGATCATAATATGCATCTCTTAAATTATGAGTTTCAATATCCGAGTCAGAATAATATACCTTATTGTCTCCTAATTCAACCATAACAAACATTGCTGACTTCTTCAAGCTCTTCTTCTTTAAAGTTTTCAAAATCCTTTTTTGACTAGGCTACAATCATAGCTTGCTTTATGGGTGGTTTTTATTCTCTGTTTTATCCTTTTATAGAAGAGTACATTCTGGTCTTATGTATCTAGGCTTCTTGCAGTGATAGCTCATAATTTGATTGTTTTATGTATTGCTACTACTACTACTACCTTTAGATGGGAATATCTCATTTTTAGTTTTCTTCTCTTTTCTTCATTAGTTTCTTTTTGTAGAATCGGACATATTTTCTGACCATGAAATTGAATTCTTTATCTCCATCTATTTATAACTCAGTGTCTCTTTCATCAGCATTTGATGGATTTGACTTATCAGTTACTTTTAGTGCCATTCCTCTTCTGTATAAAGATCCTTCATCTCACCTAAGCTCAGCTTCATGGATCATCAAGTTTCCTCTTAAGCAGTCTAGTGAAATAGTGTGAAGATCCTTTGCAGTTTCTAGATTTGTCACCTTAGGTCTCCATTCCTTTGGCAGTGACCTTAGAATCTTTATTATAAGCTCATCATTGGAATATACCTTTCCTAAGTTCTTTAAGGGTATGATGACTTTGTTGAAACATCCGAAGAATTCGTCTATAGTTTCTCCCTATTTCATGCTAATATTTTTGTATTGATGCACTAAAAGACTTATTCTATGTTTCTTTATCTCATTCGTTCCTTCAAAAGTAACTTGGAGTTTGTCCCACATTTCCTTTACTATAGAACAGTAGGATATCTTTTCATACTCTTCTAGAGATAGGGCATAGATTAGATAATGTCTTGCTTTGACATTCAACTGTGTGTTTCTTCTATCAGCATCAATCCACACTTCTATGTTATCAATAACAAGAGGTGTGACTCCAACTTTGATCGCTTGCTAGATTTCGATATCTATAGATTGAAGATAAATGGTCATTCTCTCTTTCTAATAAGAATAGTTGTTTCTATTAAAGTAGGGAGGCTGTGAGGCGGATTGTCCTTTAAGGCTTCTCAAATTGTTTGCCATGATGTATCACGTGCTATAAAACACAATAAATGTGAAACTTCGCTCTGATACTAAATGATAAAGCGAGCACATGCAAGAGGGGGGTGAATTGTGTGTGACTTAAAAAAATTAAGTTACTATCAATTCGTGTAAACAATAAGAACCTACAAAATTTCAACAGAAAAATTTGTAAATAGAAGGAGCCTATTAAAAAATGAAAGGAGCATATTAACGTTTAGAAAATGAAAGGAGCCTGTTAAAAATGAAAGGAGCCTGTTAAAAATGAAAGGAGCTTGCTAACTTTTAAAAAGAAAAAGGGCCCTATTAACGTTTAAAAACAAAAGGAGCTTATTAAAGTTAAAAATGAAAGGAGCCTATTAACAAAAGAAACATCTTGCAATAATAAAACAGAAGGAGCCTATTCTAAAATTGAAGGAGCCTCTTGTAAATTAAACACACACACTGTAATACAAAAATTTAAAAGTTAAGAGAGGCAGAGTGACACATTCAATTTATACTGGTTCGGAATTATAATGAAGCCTACTTCCAATCCCCAAGTATTTAACTTGAGTATTTCACTATAAAACTCCAAGTAATAAATTTTCACAAGCCTTTCCAAGCTCATAAATACCTATTTTTTAAGGTTCTTCAACCCTCTACACTTGTAGTGGTTAACAAGCCTTTACAAGCTCTCAACAAAAAGTATAAAGGGTTTAACAGTCTCTTCCAAAATAGTGATTTCACTTTCTAAGGCACAAGGAGTTTGATATGACTTTCAAGAATATTGATGCTGCTAAAGTATTTCACAAATCCGTGTGTTTTTTGTACACGCAGTGGCTCTTCCTTAAATAGATGTTTTCTTCAACTAGCCGTTGCTTCTTTTTAATTTGAATTGAATTTGAATATGATGAATCTTCGATATCATCTCTGCTGGAATCTTCTAATATTCAGACGTTAAGAGAAATGTTTTGACAAGAATATCAGAGCTAATTGTTCTAATTATGTGATTGGTAAGATTCTTCCAGATATTGTGGAATCTTTTCCAATAAGGTAAGTTCCTTAAAAAGGTTCCTGTAAGAAAGGAAGCATTTATCCTATGATATCATTTCCTTTTAAGAATTATATCGTTACCTATATAAGGAAGTAAATCCAATTTGAATTTTGAAATATTATAAAGTTGTCATTGAAATCATTAATAATAAATCTTAAGCTAACACTATCTAATATGGAATCCGAAATTTATGTTTGATTATTCTTATAGATCCATGTTTGTCTTTAATCCCTCAAACAACTCAAAAGTAGATGAGCAAACTTCTTAACTACTACTTCTTAAGTTAGTTTACCTTCTTGTTATTGTAAGGGTTTTAACTGAAATCTTAAGGTAGTACTTTGCCTTCATTGCACTCCTCCTTCTTGCTTGATCCAACTAAAATGTGGACGATTTCATCATCCTAGATTGCTTGAGTTAATATATGGATTGTTTTATTATCTCACATAATTCTTAATATAGTATAAGCGCTTAATTAAATTGGTAAATGGACTATCCACTTGACATGCATTACTAATATGACTCCTCCACCTATCTCATAACATAATGCTTGAGCTGGTCTTATGACTCCATTTAAGATTTCAATTTTTGTGTAACTACTACTACCTAAGTTGCTAATGATGTAACCATATCTATATTTTGGACACCTACAATCTTTAGTGTTGTAGTCTGACTTGATTTTCATTGATAATTTTTCATAACCATCTCGTCAATCAATTCTAAGTTAGCTTCAAGAATTTTTATTGTTCAAAGTTCCTCCAAATGTTGTAGTTTTCATTTATTTAATTATGTAGTTTAAACCATTTTAAAAAATATAAACTTACACCTATTTTACGATTCTGTAGTGTGGAAACATCCTTAATAAGTCCTTTTACCTATCTTATGACTTCTATGTATTTCATTTTCAAAATGTTGGAAGTAAATGATATGATTACTTTATTTAGTATTCTTCACTAGTGAAAAGTACTTGGCCAAAAATTTCTCTAATAAGTTATCCAATATGGTTATTGAAACTAATTGATGTGACTTCAACCACTAATTGGTCTTATCCCAAAGTGGGAATGAAAGAAATATCAATATAATGGTATCATCAAATGCTTCACTAACCTTGAATGTGTTACGTATCTCCGAGAAATTAGCACTATATGCTTTAAGATCTTCATTTGGCAACCTATCGAATTGTATAAAATAATGTAACATATGTATGATGTGGGTTAATTCTCCAAAATTTGCGATGTAATCACTAGTCTTTGTATGCTCGACCGTGTCCCTATCAATGATGGCTTTACATATAGTAGCGTAATTTTAGGGTCACCCTCCATCTTTCTTTGGTATTGATTTTCTTGAGTAGAAGTCTTCTTCCACTCTCAAAGTGTTTGTAGAACTATTTTCTTAAAATCTGGATCTTCATCTATAAACTAATCTTCTAGTCATACATTAAAGTAACACATTTACAGTTAAATCTACAAAAGCACAATAAATAAGGAATCAACAATAAAATAAAATGATGTAATAAAATATAAAAATATTATATTAATAATTCTCAAATCTCTTTAATATTGCACCTATTTCCCAATAATGATGTTAAAAACTTAATAATAAAATTTTATATAACCATAATATTTGAGCCCACGAGCAACGGAATGGTACGGAGTATGATCTTCCTATTATTATCTAACATATAACAATTTAGCAGTTTGGTTAATTTAGTTAAAACCAAACTAAATACTAGTTACTTTATATTATTGATAAAACATCCATATTAGAGTTCCCATTAACTTTATCATATATCCTTAATCAATTATAGGAATTCTATCGTTTAAACTGACAAGACCAGTGTAATGATTTATCATCTACTAATATATTTACTTTTATATCTATCTGATTAAATATTTTTATATCGTATTAAGCTCCTTGAACCCTCACAGAAGGTTATCCTAATACTAAAAAGCTCATGTTGGAGTATATCCCTATTCAATTCTTAATATACATGCCTAGGTTTATATATATATATGTTCTTTTGGCTACATCTATATGTAAAGTCAAATTGGATCTAAACTGTCCCTTACGATATCAACATTAAGATGAGCATAAATTTCATGACAAATTATGCTTTTATATTTATACTTTCTAATGATTATGATGAATTATATTATTATAATTAAACTAATCTTGATTTTTTAAAAAATAATGAAACTTTTTTATTTATTTCTATACACAAATGATGTGATCATATCTAATTTTCTAACGGATAATTGTACTGTTGAAAGAAGAAAGAAAAAACATTGACATAGGCCTCGATGTTATATAATAAGTTTTCCTTCTCATGATTTTTGTTTGTGAATTATAAATATACGGTCTCTTTAAATTTCAGATTGATTTTTCTTAAATTTGGCGTTTAATCGGTTAAAGGTTTCAAATTAAGATTTGGGTCGGGAAAATTAAAAACAAATAATTGAGGTACGTGGATGTTATTTTGGTTTTTTAATTTATATAATATGGAATATGGAATATCACGTCATTACTATCGTAGAAGTTGTCCTTGATTCATTATTTTTGTTGATAAATAAAAAAAATAGTGATAGAACCGATACTCCGCATTTTTTTGTTAAGAAATCATGCTCTAATGAAGCAAAGGCTGTCGTCGATGCATCATATTACTATTGTTGTAAATTCCAACATACGTCGTACTATTTCATTCGATATCTGTATGCGCAGATTGTTACTGGGCATACATAAACTACTACTCAATGTCTATATACTCCTGTAAAAATTATGTGGAAAGAGGAATCAATAGACAAAGATCTTTGGTGTGATATAATTGTTTTTGAAATTTTAATTATATACTTAGATATTTGTTTTTTGAAATATAGACTGAAACTTCATTAATCATAAGAAGAGGATAACTAATTCAACAAAAAAGATGGGGGCACATCAAACCACTCCCCACGATCCATCAAAGAACGTGTTGCATGAGCAAGCCTATGCGCAACGACATTCGCAGATCGATTAACAAAACAAAGCTTAACTGAAGTAAGCTTAGACAAAAGGGATTTACAATCCGAAACCAAAAGTCCAAACGCAGAAAAATCCAAAGAAGTACAGTTGACAGCATTGAGTACTACTTCCTGCGAATCACATTCTAGAATAACTTGCATCCAGTTATTTGCAAGTATCCAACTTAAAGCCTCTTTTACACCAATAATTTCTGCATGTCTTGCTGATAATGCACCCACTTTGACCAGGTTTTTGGCTGCTATAAAAGATTTGTCTGCCCTACGAATCACCATACCAATACCAAAGAAATTACCAGACAATGCCGTGGCGGCGTCCACATTCAATTTCATCCATCCTACAGGAGGTGGTTGCCATTATTGATTCGTAGTAGTAGCTTTTGCAGAAACAGCAGCAGGTTTATTAGAGCTTGATAACACCGTCCGCCATTCCTCATAATCCCTCAATGCTTTCGATAGACACCATGAAGGAGACAGCACTTTTTGGTTTCAAACATGTTGGTTCCTGCAATGCCAAATGCTCCAACACACATAAAATCCCAAAGCTATATCGAGTTCATTAAACAGGTTAAAAAAGGCAGAAAACTAGTTGAGAAGACTTGTAACAGGTGGATTGAACCAGCCTAAAGGACTCAATTGCCAAACAGTTCTTGCAAAAGGACATTTCAACAGAACATGAAGGGCACTTTCAAATTCACCTTGACACATAGGGCATAAGTCCATAACTGGCACATGACGGGTAACCAGCCTTTCCTTGACAGGTAAGATATTTAGATCTGCTCTCCACATAAAATTCTGCAGAAACGGTGGTATTTTGATCTTCCACAACTTATTCCAGCAAAGAGTCGAAATTAAAGAGGTTTGTTCTTGCCAAGTGAGAGCCTTATAGGCACTTTTAACAGAATATGAGCCTTTACGTTCAAATTTCCAACACAATTTATCACACACTCGGGTAGACGCTAAAGGAATGGCCAAGATCGCCTCCACATCAACATCATTAAAAATCTAGGAAATCAATGGAACATTCCAAGCATTATTCTCAATGAGGTCTGAAACCATAAAGCACCTATTACTAACCTCAAAATCAGAAGAGATCCTAGAGCCAACCATTGAAGGAATCCACCGATCCAACCATATAGAAATGTCTTCACCACTGCTATTACGCCAATAGACCCCTGATTGCAACAAAGGGATAGTCTTTAGAATTCCACGCCATATATAGCTAGGATTAGACCCTGGTTGTGCATTTATAAAATCACTATTCGGGAAATACTTTGCTTTAAGAAATTTTGCCAACAAAGACTCAGGGCAAGTAATCAGCCGCCACCCAATTTTTCCCACCATTGCAAGATTAAATTGATGAATCTTTTTGAAGGAAAGACCCCCAAATGTCCTCGGGAGAGATAAATGCTCCCAACTTACCCAATGAAGGCCTCTTTGATGTTCTTTGCCCTTCCCCCACCAGAATTTTGCCATGACTTGTTGTATTTCAGCACACGTAGTTTTAGGAAGAAGAAACATGCTCATAACATAATTCGGCAAGGCTAAAAGTACAGTCTTGAGTAGAATTTCCCGACCAGCTCTTGTAAGAGCTCTTTTGTTCCACGAATTCAAGCACGCCCAAAGCTTTTCCTTCACAAATTTCAACACCTGCCTCTTATTACGACCCACCACCATTGGAAGACCAAGATAACTTCCAAGATCAGGATGTTCCTCAACTTGAAGAATCGAACTGATCTCCTGTCTGACAGCTTCCGTACAATTAGCACTAAAACAGAGTAAAGACTTGGAGAAATTAATTAACTGGCCTGAGGCTTCCGCATACTCATTCAGGACTTCTTTTAGTCGTGTGGCCTCTTCAGCTTTAGCATCAAAGAAAAAGATACTATCATCGGCGAAAAATAAATGTGAAATGGATGGAGCAGTAGTAACAACTTTACACCCATGAAGTAAACCAAAAGCCACTTTTGCCTCAATCATCCTAGAAAGACCCTCCGTGCAGAAAACAAACAAGTATGGCGATATCGGGTCACCTTGTCGCAACCCTCTTCTTGGATCAATAGGACCAATGCAATTTCCTTGAGCCAACACCCTGTAGGAAACTGATGAAACATAAAACAAGACCAAATCAACCCATGTAGTTGCAAACCCCATCTTCAACAGAATTGCTTGAAGAAAAGACCACTCCAATCGATCATAAGCCTTGCTTATATCAATCTTTAACGCAGCATGCCCCAATTTACCCCTTTTCTTGCCATTAAAGAAGTGCATAATCTCAAATGCCATAATGCTATTATCTTGAATATTTCGACCTGGCACAAAGGCACTCTGGTTGACTGATATAAGACCTAGTAAGATTGTTTTAAGTCTATTTGCATCCATCTTTGACATTATCTTATACAATACTTTACAAAGAGCAATGGGTTGAAGTTCAGACATTGTAGAAGGGACTGCCTTCTTGGTGTTAATGGACATTTTGAGTGGCTCTTTAGGACTTAATTCAGATTCGTTTATGCTCATTTTATATTCATCTATAGCGGGTTTATCATGTTTTAGTATTATTCGATGTTCGTTGACGTAAAATGCATAAATGAAACAAATAGACTCGAATTGCACTGTTTTTGGGTTTCTGGCAGATTTGACC
>JANIIA010000009.1:53416822-53444979 GCA_027478495.1 Erythroxylum alaternifolium | reverse complement strand
CTCACCAAGTAATGAGATTTCTTGACTCTAAAGAAAACTCTTTCCTTCCTCTTTCTTTTTCCCTTCTTGAATAAGCTCAGATTTTCTCTTTAAGCCTTAGGAAAATTGTAACCCAGTTCAAAGCTCTACTCTTTTCACTCTTCATCGAAACCTCTCTTCTTCACGTTTTTGTCTTCTTTTCTCTACAATTCACGTTTGTCACTTTTCTAAGATAACAAGACCATAATTCTTTTTCCCAATGTACCGTTAATGAGTCCGAAAGGTCCACTTTACCCTTCCTTATAAGCTTAGGCTCTCTTGGTATTTAAGTTACATGCCAAAAATGTCCTCAATTCAATCCTATGCATTTATTCCATAAACTGTTATGCTTAATTTAACGAAAGAAAAAAAATTTCAGGGGGCTAACATTTTATGTTCTATTAATGTCTGATCTTAATAAAACAATTACAATGAACAATTTAGGAATAATACATAAATTCAATATGAATCTCATAATTATAATCTCATTATAATTTTATTCGCAATGTACCATTATCTCATGGACTTTATCATATAGATCTAAACATATATAAGATAAATAATGTTTTTAAATAATTGTCACTAAATTACAACCAAAGCGATTGAGTGTAGGGCATAAACCAATAAGACCAAGGTATAAAGAAAAATATCATAAAATTTTAACAAAGATAAGGAGTTGTACATGGATTCCTAATAGGTGAATAGAAATCCTTATGCTTTCTTGCTTATAATGTATGTAAGGTGAGTAAAACAATTTTCTACCAAAATAATGCACAATTTGTGATTGACCAAGAGATTAGATAAGAAAATAAGCTCCTTATGTATCTAGTTTCCTTAAAACTACATAAAAGATTTTTTGTGCTTTATTAACATTTATGAGCAAATGATCGAGTTAAGTTGATATGAATAAGAAAGAAAGAAGATGAAGACTTTTCCACAAAATTAAAAGTAAAATTCATTTTCTGTGGAGATGATAATATTGACAATACTGAAGCTAGTGTTTCTTCCAAAAACAAAGGATTATTACAATTAATATAAGAAAAAGAATAAGATAAGTACTTAACTTTTTTACTCTATGAATAAGTTTTGGAGTTAAACTTTCTGTGTAAAGTGCATTCTAATATAAAGAAGCAACTTATAATGTGAAAATAGCAACGACTAAATTGTAATGTGATGTAGGTGTGTCATTTAATGTTGTTCAAAATTACTATTACCAATTTATGGTAGATGTCATTGCTTCTTAAGATTCAAGAGCTAAAAATCTTCCAATTGATAACTATAAAGGTAATCTTCTGAGTAACTTTGATAACTAAATACAAAGTTTTGGGCAAAAGAAGAAGGATGTGAGAAACTTATTGGTGTTTATAATGGTTTTTTTGGTTTATTATGTTAAAGGGATGATTTTTATGAAATCAATTGATACATTAGGCCTTTTAAGAAATGATAACACTTTGTTAGAGATATTTAATAAAGTTGTGAATAGCATTAGACCTAAAAATATTGTACAATTCATTATTGATAATGATGCTACTTATAAAGTAGTTAGGAAGAGGTTATAAAACATGTGTAATTCTTTCTATTGTTCTCCTTATGTTATACATTGTATTAACTTGATGCTAAAAAATATTAGAGAATGTGGATTCTTTATTAACATTGATGAGACTATGTAAAAAGTGAGAAAAATCACTAAGTTCATTTATAGTCATTATTGGATACTAAATTTTATAAGTAAAAAGGCATTACAAATGGTAGAAAATCATAGCATCCTATTATTACATGTTTTACAACTAATTTCTAGTAACTTTGGTATCTTATTCAAATGAAGGAGTTTAGACAAATATTTATAAATAATAAGTGAATTACATCTTAGTTATGTCAAATCTACTATTGGAATGAAAGTTTCTAGGATTATACTTGAAGATTATGCATTATAGTTATAATGTCAGTTTGTGTCGAGTTTATGAACCTTTAACGATAGTACTTCATCTTACTAATAATAATCAAAAGTCAATAATAAGTTTTTTTATGGTGCTACAGAAAGGATGAAGGAAACAAGCAAGGCTAATATGAAAATAGATATTCTTTGTACAAACTTTATTTTGTAGTTATTCGTAAGAGGCAGGAAAAATAGTTTTGCCCTTTGTTATTTGTTGTTGGTGCATTTCTCAATCTGTGTGTCTATTTTATATCAAGTTTCTCAAAGAAGTCTGAAGTTGATAGGAGAATACTCTTAACCATCAAAACAATTGATTAAAATGACATGATATATAAGACCTGCTTAACTCATATATAGAGGTATACAAAGATGCATTTGGAAATTTCAGGATATTAATTGCAATATCTCAAAAAGACAAAATTAATTCAAATATACATTTCTTCATCAAGGATTAGGGTTTTTAAATAATTATAACTTCATTTTGCTTATATGATTACTTTTATTATCTTTCAATTACTTAGTAAGACTAAATTAGACTAGTGTTTCAAAATTGTAAAAGTTTGTAATTTAGATTCTTAACCAATGTGTAAGTATAACTGAGTATCAAAAGAATTAAAGCACATTACATCCATTTAAAAAGACGGAATAAACTAGAATATAAGAGGTTTAATGATCTATTATTTGTCCTATAGAACTTGAAACTTAGAAAAAAAATTTATCATCATTATTAATTTGAAAATAATTTCTTATGATTTTTTAATAATTTAATAATAAAGTTTCATTTGTTTACTAAAACTTTTGATAGAATATGTAGTTCTATTGATCAAATTTACCTTGGTCATATTGATCTCTTTGCAACTTGAGTTTTTAGATTAACTAAATCTTGTATATGAGAGTGAATTGGAAGATTATTTTAGATGAAAAAGTATTGACATGTTATTTGATGTGTTAAATTTAAATAATGATATTGATGAGATTCTATTTAATAATGAAAATTTTGTACTCAAGAAAATTTGGGGCCAATAAGATTTAGGGGATATGTTGTGGAATCAAATTTTAGATTTGTTTTTACCCTTTCTCTTAACTTTTAGTTTAACTCTTATTTGATGCTTGTGATAAATTTTAAGCACGAAATATTAAATATAAATCTTGCAAATATAAGTATTTTTATTTTAGATTTCACTTCTATTTTGTTGTATTTGTAGCAACGAACTCTTATTATTATGGACTTATGGTGCTCTTATTACGTGGTATTTTATTATAATCAATTATTACATTTTAAGTATTTTTATTAATAGTTTTGAAATTATACGTGAACTAAATGATCATTTATTATATTAATTATAATTATTATTAAGTACTAAATATGAATGATAGTTATTTATATGAGTAATAATTGAAAAGTTATTATACCTAATCTATGTTATTATAATCTGTTGAGATAGTAGTTGGGTTAGAGTTAAAAATTATATAATAAAATACATTGAAGAATTATATTTGTAATTTTATAAAATTGAAGAATTATTATATATTTTTTAAAATTTATTCAAAACGATATTTATTATTAATTGGCATCAATATTATACCATGCCAAAATTAAAATTGATACCTAATTTAGTTCGATGTTTGCAACATTGCTCTCCTACAGCACCAAATACAGGTCGCTGGCACAGGAGCAACTTGAATCAGACTCTGGAATTTGGGCCAGAGATGGCAGCCTACGTCTTCAAACTCTTAGGCTTTTTGCGTTTTACTTTCCAAGCCCTAATCATCATTTCCCTCCTACTTTTATGTTCTGATCATAAGTAGATGCCTGCCTACACCTCAGAAACTGAATCTATACTTCTCTGCTAATCCTAGACATAGGTGGCGCCGCCGGTAGCCGAACAAGACTGTTACCCTTTTACGTTTGACTAATTTGGTTCTTCGTAATAGCTCTATCATGTGCATACTCATTTTTTCTATGAAATCCCAGAACAATTGATCTTTACAGCATCGAAATATGGAATTGATATTGTAAGGGATAAACATTTGCCGGTCAAAGTGACAAAGCATACACCGCCCTTCTTGGTTAATATAATCACACATGCCAACACCGTCAAAGATCTAAAAACAAGGCTTAATTTCTCAAGCCATAACTAGTAATGATTATCTATAATTACTCTGTTAAATAACCATACAAAGCCTGTAGTTATTCTGCGAACCTCATGATTGATTTATCCTGGCATTCACATTGTGGAATGGAATAGATACCACATAATATACTAAATAGTGACTTAATAAATTATCTTAGGTGTAGGTTTTAACTATTAAGTTCATGCAAAATGACCATTGGGTTGGCCAGCTCCGCAGATTATGCATAATTATCACCATTAAGACGTCTCCAGTAAGCTGTTCTTGTGTTTGCTTTTGTACTTTAGAATGTTTTAATTACGCAAATCCTGATCTAATGTGCTTTTTAATGGTTAGATTAGACGCAAAACATGGGGTGTTGGGGAGATATACTGAAACTAGATAGTGGTGGTCCAGGCCTAGAAGGTACATCAGACCCAAAATTGACACATGCAACGTCAATATGACAGAATGGACGTGATCTAGACCTTTGGTTATGAAGTTAAACATGGGGAGTGACGGTGATCATCATTAGGGTATCTGATTTGATTAATGCAGTTCTGTCTAAAAGCAATCTAGTTAGGGCCATGTGCCTCCTGTTAGATGTAATCAATCAAAATAGTTAACTCTGCTCTCTTTCCCTTGTTAATTAGTACACACATGTGAGTTGTAAATGCGGTTGCTCTTTAAAATAGAGGGTAGGAGTGCAGAAAGCAACTAGTTGCAAGCTAATTAAATCTGCTATCTTTAATCACAGGATCTTCAACTTAAGGCAGCTGTAGAATCCATCTGATTTTCTACTGTTTGATACGTACTGTCCCCAATGAGTTCTTCTTCTTGCATTGTTATGATCCTTACATGGAGGCCAAGCTACCAGCAGGATTTTAAGATGACATGGTGTTCGATTCCCCTAAAAATGAGGGATACCCTTTAGTGGGTATGAATTCATTTAGCTGAAGTTTAAGTTATTGAGTATAATCTCAGAAGTAGATCACACAAACTTGACCAAACTTGAAAGAACACAGATGAGGGAAAAGTTCCCATAAACAATCAGACAACGAGGTAAAAGCATGTTGATGGATCAAATTTGACATAAGAGGACCTATTTTTTCACAATAAACAAAGTCCTTAAAGTCAGATTTTACTCTTCTTAACTCCATTGGTTGACTAATTGGTTGCCTAAAAACTCACACTACTCATAGACTTTTAGGCCAAATTGGTAGAGTGTTTTGAATTATAAGGAATCAAGTGTTTGCTAAGGAATAAAATATTGTCCAAGACACAGTATCTAGCAATACTGTTAAAAATGGTACAGTCAGCATCATGTGCAAGAGTTTATTATATACCATTTTAGTCTTATTTCAAAGGTATCGGAGTGAAGGGTGAGGTGTATGTAATAGTTGCCACAGAAATCTAGCACCTTTGTTGGGATGTGTCAATGGGGGATATCAAAATGTTCCCGGTAATTTTATAATATATAATGCTGTTTCTTATGGTGACCTTAGGATTTGGGTATGAATGGAGGGATTCTAGGCATCTGGGATTCAAAGCTGTCAACTTTTGAAGTTAGCTTAAAACCCAATTTCAGTACGATACTTAGCTAAATATTAGCCAACACATTAATCACGCCATAATCATTTTAGTTATAGCTTAACATTTTAGATTAATCGTCATTCATTACCTTTAAAGTTACACATTTCGAGGTTGTGGACATCTAAGTTAAGTGTGTTAAGAACTAAACGATTAAACATTGTGTATAAACAAACATTATGAGGCTCGCATTATACCGAAGTGAGAGATTTTCACAATGCTAGATATGTTTGTTTTACCCTAAATCAACACTAATGCCAAGTGGTTTATAGATTAATGAAAGAGCTCGAAAAAATCAGTAAATCTGAGATGATTTCAGCTCCAAAAATCAACATGCAAACAATAGGTAAACGTTGATGATGTCTCAAGCACACATCTTGGAATTCATTTCTGCGACCATTTTCACAAAGAATGTGTCACAGCTCAGTTCTTAGTTACTGGCAAATTTTCAACAAAAGAAGCTGGATTTTATCTTGACTATAATGTAGTACATTTATGGGGTCGCTCTCAGAAGCAGAGAAGTGTCATAATTAGGAAAGGAGGCGAAAGGAAAGGAGATTCATTTATTAAAGGTGATGGCTACAAGCCCTGTGTCAGTCCTGGAGTCCATAACTGAGCAAAGGTGGTGAGTCATGAGTGGAACTCCATACCCTCCAAAGAAATTGAACCAATATCTAACTTTCCTTCAAAAAAGTTGTAGCAAAAACAAACAAGAACAATATAAAAGAACCTCCTTTAATCTGTTTTGTTACTACTAATGTACAATGTACCAGTCCAAGCAGAGCGTGCTAAAGCATTTCTTAACTCTTCTTAATAAAAGTTATGAGTATGTGTATTTCCCATCGTGTCTTCAGGTTTCCTTAGCTGGGTCTGTTCCTTGGGGACACTTCTGGGTGGTCGGTCTCCTTACCCTTAGCTTTTTTATCTTTGGTTAATGGGTTTGGCTCTCCAGGCTCGTGCTTAGCTTCTTCTCAGTGTTAATAAGCAACTTCTAGCTAGGCGAGTCTTGTCGCTATGACATTTGAGATCTCCATCTTGTTCATTGATGTTCTCTACTCTTTTCTTAGTTTCTTCGTTAAAGGCTTGTTTTTAATTGATGTTACTTGTTTATCTACATTGGCAAGGGTAGTAAGGTGGTATTGTTCACGGCTCTGTTAATTTGGACACAACTGGAGTTTGGGTTCCGTTTTTACACGGGGAGTGGCTTTTGTGACATGTCCTTTGGTTTCCAAGTTTGGTCAGATGGTTGCTTTAGTTTACTTCTATTATGATGTGGGTTCTTATGATTTTTTTAATAAGACTGTATTCTGGTGGATTCCTCAGATTTCAGTTCCATTGTGATGTTGGTAGTTGATGTTTGATTGTTCATTACTGTTAACACCTTTACTTCGCTTATCTCTCATATATTCCCATACTCTGCCTTTTGGAAAAACAATTAAAGATAGATGCTTATTGTCTCCGTTTTTGGTGGTTTCTTCAACTGATACCAAGATGCTGTTTTCTGTTGCAGGTTTTTCAAACTTCAACGGTAAAAAGTATTTGATATAGGCATATGTTGTTTTTATGTATGTCAAGTTTGGAACTTGGAAGTTTAGTTAGTCTCGTCAAGAGGTCTCACTGATAATGGTCTTTAAATAAAGAGGAAACACAGACTAAAGACAGTATTCAGAGAGGGGAAAAAAAATTAAGAAATGGTGAAGAGGTGAGGTGGAATCAGATTTATGCTTGGTGGGTGTCTGTAATCAGTGAATTGTTTAGTGCAGAGCGCCTGTTGGCTGTGTCTCCTGGACTGATTCATTGTTCCCGGGCTCTGTGGGCTTTGCCGCCGATCTAGGCAACAGCCACTTCCTTGGCTTTCTTGTTCTTGAAGAGATCCTTTTGTTAAAAATAATATTACGCGATCCTATCTTACTCAATTATCCCTTTAAAACTCAGCCATACAATACATACACATTACCCACATATGCACTCTTTTCTCTCCCGTTCTCTCTTTCTTGGTCACACTACTTGCCTCGATTGCTGTCAAGATTCGGTCACTTTAGATCTTTACTGACTTCATTGGACCTCAGAGACTCTATTAGCCTTCAGAAATTTGGTCCCCACACCCTGGGGTATTACTTTCCCCTTTTGGGAATTATTTCTCTGAGTTTGGGTTGGGTATATGCTTCATTGGGAATGTGCCTTGTCGAGCTTCAGCTCTAAGGTATTTGGGTTAGGTTCTGTTAGCTAAGTAGTCAGAAGGTTGGTTTCAAGTTACCACAGGAAAAGCTGTATTTTTGGCTAAAATGAAGTATATGAAACTTGGATCAAAGCCAGACTCTTTTCAGACTGATGGAAACCACGTTAGGTGAGTTATTCTGAAGCTTTGTAGGCCTTGATTCTCTTTTTTCTTGGCTGAAGTATTTGAATCTTTTCTATCACTTTCATGTTTGATGCTTGTTAGTTTCTTTGCAGATAATTCTGTTACTGGTGAAACTTTTTCTTCATAGGTTCTCTGGTCATTGAGATATTGCATACTTGCATTCTTTTTGATAGTTTCCTCTAATTTATTTAGGAGATCTGGCTACAGAGATATATGGGATAGATTTAGTGTGTCAGTTACTTGAACTGCTGCCAGTTAAACTTGTATCAGGAATTTGGCAGGCAGCTAATATTTTCGTTAGCAGTAGTGAAAAGTCTTTTCTTTTTTAGGTTGGCAGTTCTATTACTTGATCATTTATTCACTAGTACTTATTGGGGAATTACTAGCCAAGTGTTGCCACTCTGGCTACATCTTACTTGGCTTCATTTTCATTTTCCTTTTGCTTATCACTATACAAGCAAAGTGAAAAGATCTACTTGAACCACTTAACAATTCTATTCATAGCTTAAATTTAAATGCCTTTTACTTTGACGGTTTAATGTGGATGGAGAAGTCTAATATTTTAATTCCCAAGAGTGCTAATTACAAGCATAAGTTACTGTTGTTGGTCACTTATGTTCATTCCTGAAACTTCCTCCACTATTCTGTACATATTCTTGCATCTGTTCTGCATTCAGAAGCAAGCTTGCCATGATTTTGCTACTTCTAATTGATAAACTCTAATAAAAGTATCTGGTATTGGCATCACTTCCATTTTGAACCGAAGCAATGAATGCTAAGGATGTAATGATCGCAAAACGAGTGTTTACAATTGTTAAAGGCTTGGTATATATTCCTGCTATATTTTGGCTACTCTAAATACATCGAAGTTGGTAAATTATGTCCTATCCATATCTGAATGACTATAACTTTCTTGAGCAGGTATGTGGCCAGCGAATTAGCAACTGATATTGTTGTTGTTGTAGGGGATGTGAAGTTTTACTTGCACAAGGTACAATGATGTTTCAATATATTAAATGCTTAACAATGTGAACAGGATTTTATTTTTATGATTAACTAATCTTTGGGGTTTAATATATGATTAAAATTGAATGCCATTCATCAATGGCTCCCCTTTTGGCCTTAGAGGGGAGTCGGGCAACGGAATACATAATTTGTAGTTCCCTTCACGAAATCCCTCCAACCCATCTGTAGACTTAAAGCCAAAGCAACTTGCTTGGCTGACACCTAGAGGTGAGCGTGGGCTGGATTGGATCACATTTGACTTCAATTTTCCATTTTTTTCCCCCTTGTGAAGACCTTTTATGAAGCCAATCAACAGAGTTTATAGATCTAGTAAAACCAAGAGAGGCTTAATCATACTTTTTTCTGTTTTTGGTTTGAGGTTGAAGTGCTTAGAGCCCTTAGAAATTATTAAAAATGGCATACTATTTTTGACATTTAGCACGAGAAGGATGCCATTTGCGAAGTACTGGACCCTTTTAAGGCCGGTAGAGAAATTGACCCCAAAAAAAAAAAAGCATTATAGGTGCAGAGAACTGATGTGGCCTTACCTCAATTGCTTCCCTATGGATTGTCATTTCCAAGAAACAAACTTTAGATATTCGCATAAAATTTGATAGAGGACAGCAGTTGGTCATCTTATAAAAGCAACAGCACCTGTTGCTTGGCAACTCCTAAATAATGTGGATCAGTCTTTGGTGTCTCTTTCATTAATGAAGTGCATTCCATGTGATATCTAATGCTAGTTGAAAATCTTAATGTATGACATCAGGTCAGACTAGTTGGTTACAAATGCCTGAAAACTGAATAAAATATTAGCATTTTGGTTTAATCAGGATGGAATTAGGCAGGCTTTTCGGGTTGGTTTAATGCGCAGGTCTGTTGATACTCTCTAGTTACATAAGATGTTCTTGTTGCATGTATGTAGATAAAGCAACAATGTTTAGATGGGATTGGATGCATGCAGTATTAACGTATTTTGATCCTCTTGTTGCAGTTCCCTCTTTTGTCAAAAAGTGTTCACTTGCAAAAGTCAGTTGCTATTAGTAATGCAGAAAACTGTGATGAGATTGATATTTCTGACATTCCTGGTGGTCCTGCTGCCTTTGAGGTATGTGCAAAATATTGCTATGGAATGACTGTAACCCTCAATGCTTACAACGTTGTTGCGGCTCGATGTGCTGCTGAGTACCTTGGAATGCATGAGACGATTGAGAAGGGCAACCTTATTTACAAAATTGATGTTTTTCTAAGCTCAAGCATCTTTCGCAGCTGGAAAGACTCGATTATTGTTCTACAGACAGCAAAGTCATTGTTGCCTTTCTCTGAGGAACTGAAGGTAATGAGCAGTTGTGTTGATGCCATAGCTGTCAAGGCCTGTGTTGATGTTCACAAAGTTGACTGGTCCTACACTTACAACAACAAAAACCTTCCAGAGGAAAATGGTAATGATCCAATAAATGGCATAAGAAACCGGTCAGTGCCCAATGACTGGTGGGTTGAGGATTTATGTGAGCTTGAAATTGAATTATATAAGCAGGTTATTGCGGCAATTAAAACCAAATCTATACTCTCTCATGAGGTGATTGGAGAAGCTTTGAAAGCTTATGCTTATAGAAGGTTGCCTGGCCTGAGCAAGAGCATGATTCAGTCTGGAGAGGCAGTGAAGTACCAACCAATTGTTGATACAATTGTGGGCCTATTACCTGGTGAAAGAGGTACTGTTTCTTGTAGCTTTCTGCTGAAGTTATTAAAAGCAGCAACATATGTTAAATCAGGAGATGCGACAAAGGGACAGTTACTAACGAGAATAGGCCAGCAATTGGAAGAGGCTTCTGTGCATGACCTTCTGATACAGGCTGGTGATGAGGAAAATGTAATGTATGATGTTGATACTGTAAAGAAAATGGTAGAAGAGTTTCTGATGCGAGATCAAAATCCTGAGATTGATTCATCAGAAGAAGGCCATGAAATTCAGAAAACGAGAAAACCAGGAATTCTGTCAGATGCTTCGAAGCTCATGGTGGCAAAACTCATTGACGGTTACCTTGCTGAGATTTCAAAGGATCCTAATCTACCCTTAGTGAAGTTTGTGGAGCTGGCTGAAATGGTGGATGAAATCCCCCGCCCTGCTCATGATGCAATCTACCGTGCAATTGACACGTATCTTAAGGTAAGAATGTGTCAATTTCTCTGATTTTACAACGAAGTTATGGAACACAAAGAAAGGAACAGATTAAATTGTTTGCTCTTTTTTTTCAATCAGCATGCTAGAAATTTCTAGTATACATGCTATGTGTTGAAGGAAAGAGAATTATCATTTTGCATGGATCAAAGCGTTACCACTTGGATCCATCCCTTGTGGTTTTCTTAGCAGTTGCTTACATGTATAGTCCACTTACCATGATGTAGGAGCATCCAGGCATAAGCAAGAGTGAGAGGAAGAGAATATGCAAGTTAATGGACTGCAAGAAGCTATCAGTTGATGCTTGCATGCATGCAGTGCAGAATGATAGGCTCCCATTGCGAGTGGTGGTGCAGGTACTCTTTTTTGAGCAGGTCAGGGTGTCTGCCTTATCCGGCAGCAGCACTCCTGACCTTTCAAAAGGCAGCCGGTATCTAAATAACGGGTCCATGAGGAGCTCAAGATCAGTTACTCCAAACCCAGAGGAAGATTGGGATGCTGTGGCCACAGTTGAGGAGCTGAAGGCCTTAAAGAAGGAAATAGCCTCCTTGAGGTTGGGAAATGCAGAGAAAAACGGTTCAGATGGTAGAAATAGCTTAGATAAGGCTATCAGTAGCAAAATGAGAGGGTTGCTTAAGTCGAAGATCCTGACAAAGATGTGGTCACGCAAAGGAGAAAAGGGTGAGAATAGTGGGTCGGATTCATCAGAAAGTCTTGCTTCTGCAAACCCGGAAGAAGTTAAATCTACGCCTTCCAGAAATAGGAGGCACTCAGTCTCTTAGAATAAAACGGAATGCATATGGAGTAGGTTTTTTGGACCTGTCACCTGTCAAAACTTTTTACAACTTAAATGGAGTAGTAGTGTTTATCTTCTAACCGAGCAAACTGGCATACTTAGTCTAGAACAGGAATTCTAACACAAAAGGAGTAATTGTGAGTATTACAGTTGTATTTAGCTTCTTCAATGCATGATGTTCAAAGTGTTTCTATTTTATGTCGTTAATCTCCATTCTGTATCCAACTTGCATCCGCCTGCTCCGTCCCTTAAACATTCTTACCTGGCAAAGAGGAAACGTTAAAGCTCACACCGGGATACCATTAATTAGTTTTCTTCTTTTGCCTGCTGACTCAAAGATATATACGTGGGGAACAGTGAGTCATGGTTCATTGAGGTCATGACTTAGTAACCTATCACCTCAGCCTTCCTTAACAATGACAGACGATACAAGCCGACCATATTAAGTTAATGTCGACACAAGTAAGCATTTCTGATTGTGGGTGATGACTCGGAGGAACAAAACCTACTGTACAGCAAAAATTTATGAGAGAGGAGGATCAAATGCAGACGGCAGCTGTGTGTCTGTGATGCCAACAAGTGGGATGTTGAACTCATCTCTGGTTATTGCATCATCCAATAAATGTTATTTCAAATGTTCCAAAACAATGAAGCATGATGTAATTCTAGGAGGCTGAAGTATTAAATGTAAGTAATATGGTAGTAACAGTTACTTGTCAAAACAATAAAAAGTCAACTTTGCACATGAGTACAACTTTTTTTCTGGAATAACAATGTTGGATATTTAGTTCAAATTGTTTGAATTAACTCTATATAGTGCTTCGTTTATTAACTATATTTCCATTATGTTGACCAAGAGATTTTTGTTAATTGAATTGATAATATAATTTTTAATAACCAGTTACATCTTGTTATATCAATTTTTAAAAATACATTTACCAATATAAATGTTAGCCAGAATCCCTAAATACCAATAATTGAAAAATCTAATTAATTCGGCCAATTTAATCTATAATAGTCGGGCTCTAAAACTACTGAAGGTTAGATATTAAGTCACATAAGTTACATCATTATAGAATTAATTTGGTGTATTTAGGTAATGATTTTATAATTTTATTCACATGCATAATATTAGCATACACATGAATTATTATTTAGAAAAAAAATACAAAGATTTTATATGCACTTAATTGACATATTTTGGGGTGTGAAAGTTTCAAAATGATTGTGACACGATTGTGCATTTCTAATGTCTTGTATTTTAGTTTACTAATAAAAAGAATTGATGGATTACAATTAGTAATTTGGAGTTAATTGTTACGATTGAAAGATTGATGAATTAATATGTACATTTAGCCTAGGAAAAATTTTAAATGAAAAGACAAGTTAACATGTGAAAATTTAGGATGATTAAACTTATCAAATGAGTGGCAAATAACTTAAGAATTAAGTGACATTTGGCAGCCAAAAAGGAGAATATGTAACTTAATTACATGACAAGTGTCTTTAAAGAAAGAGCACTCATTTCACACTATGTATACAATTCATGGTCATTTTCCTTGCCTTTGAAATTTCAGCTGCAGTATAGTCTCTCCTTCTTCTCCCTATCATTGTCGAAACCTTCATCTCACCCACGCCCTTGAATTTCAGCCTTAGTTCTATTCATCGCCACCCCAAAACCATGCAAAATCTTTCATAAAGAGAGCTAGAGAGATTGAACGTTGATACATATCTTGTTGCCAAAAATCTATCTTTATTTTCTGGTCATGACCAAACCCATCATACTCCCTCAATGTTCTTGAATTGTTCTTACATGTGAGGCTAAGCAAGCTTGACATTTGAGGTGACATTCAAGCTAATCAAGTAAGTGAAATACTGACCTATTATGGTATATGTTAGCTGAATTTTATTATGGTTAATTAGGGATGGATTGAATGTGGTGTTGGTGTTAAAGATGTGCTGAAAAATGAAGAATGAATGGATACTTTTCTATTCTGTTTTTTCATGTATGAAAACAATAGTTTATGGGCTATTGTATGGGGGTGATTTAAGTTAAGATTTGAATTATAATTGATGAGGAATTCATACTAAAGGTAGGTGTTATTAAGGTGTTTTAGAATCTGAAAAATTAGAGCTATAAGTGTGCTTGTAAAAGGTGACTATTAATGACATAAGTGAGTAGACTTTTTAAGCCTTAGTGTAACCAATATGGAAGTTATATTAACTTAAAATGAAGTTACTTTAAAGGACATGAAATTTGAAAAATTTTCAGGTGTTTGTAATGTCTCTAAGCTTGTAAAATTCGTGAAGTAATGAAGGTAGTAAAATTAGACACATTAGGGATGTTGATGACAAATTCTGGAATTTTAATTTCAGCCTTGTATATATGTCGAACCAGCTGAGAATATTCACTCTAAATTGGTATATTTGGACTTGATTAAGTATAGGAATGAGCCTGGATTATTGCTTGATTAATTGGTTAAGAGCTTGATAAGTTTATGTAGATAATTGATGTCACAGCCTAAAGCTGGAAATTATAATTTATTAAAGGAATAAATGAGTTCTTTTAATGCAAACATGGACTTAAGGATATGAGTAATGTGTATAAGGTATAGATGAATAAGCATTGAAAAATACGGGGTAATTATGAATGAGAATTTGGTAAATGTATGAATATATATTGCTGGAAAAAGTTTGGTGAATGTATAGTTTTAGCTTGTTGAAATTCCATATTTAAAGTAACAATTGTGTGTGTGTTATAAAGGGGCATTTTTATCATGAAAATGTACAAGAATAAGTGTAATGTATGGTTGATGAATTTGGAGTAAATTAAGCTAACTTAAAGATATAAACCTGATTGCAAAATGGTAGTATACAAGCTATAATGTTTGAATGGTCTTACGGTGTATAAGCACAAATTGAATAGCCAAGATCTATGTATAAGAATACATACCCGGAAAGTCAATTGAGCGTGCATTGAAACATGAAACATATATTTGTACATGATTGTATATTTATATGATTAAATAACTTAGTGATTTGTGAACTATGTGTGTATGTATTGCATGACGATAGATGCGTAAGGTGATCGTCAACATCCAGACATTACCAGAACATCGAGGCAATAGTATTTATGGAGTGTACTATGAGTCAACTTATATGTGTAAACTCACTTATGTGTGCTTCTGTGTGAATTGTATGTTTAACATGAAATGCGTGTACAACTAATTGATAAATGCCGGACTTAGGTCTAAGGAATCAGTTGTATGGCATAAACACACCAAAATGAAAGATAATAAAAGCATAGCATATGAAATGATACATCTCATCATACTGAAATGCATGATCAGATAAAGAAGTTGTGACCAGAGTAACCAATGTACAGAAATCAGCTTGAGCTCAGAATTATGAAAAAAAGCCTCAAGCTCCGATAGTATGGACTCGATATCCACAACAGGTATGGGCCAGCCATGCAAATTGTGTTGATAGGAATTTAGTCACAACAAAACACAATAAGAATAAAAACACGTGCATATGCATCCCTCATGCACAATGTTATTGAATTGAAATCATTTATTGAATTGCTTTGAATAGTGAAATACAACTTAAGTCAATGGAGAATGTGATGTGATATGCAATACTGACTTATATGATATACTTGTTAAAGTGTAATGAATTGTGATATGACTTGTGTGAGTGCATCGATGACGGTTCACTAACTAAGTTTGCAAACTCATCAAGATTGAAACATTTTTTTTAGGTTCGGGAGAGTTCTAGCTACCAAAGCAATCTAGTAAAAGTTTAGTACTTACATTTTGGGGACGAATGACTCAAAGATCTGATAAGATGAATCTGCGAAGTCTAGTTAATTCTTTTGCATTAACATCACATATCATGATACACATTATCTCTAGTGTGTAACTTTTGTAATATATGTTTGTACTGCGATTGAACTCGAAACTGACTGGTGATGTCTATAATGGATTCTGATTTATGTTGTCATACGTGACCTTATATATTTATGAAAGAAATGGGAAGAAATGAATATTTTGAATCTAAGATCTAGTTAATTTGATTGTCCTAATGTATCATTTCTGTAGAGTATGTCCCCAAATATCCTCTGGTATGTTCGGGATTATGCTCTATAGGAGTGGTATGTTACATAATTGAAAAAATCTTAAACCGTCTAATTTTTTGGTTTAATTTAATCTAATAATTTTTGTTGTTAAAAACTGATTATTTTATTAATTTATGGGTCAATTTTTATTCATTAATAAATTCTTATAAATTTTTATTTAATAATCACTTTTTTTACTATATTTTAAATTTTTCAATGGGTAAGTATAATCTCTTTCATTCATATTTAAAAAATTTTGAATTTCATTCAACCTTTAGTCGATTTTATAATTACTTAATATCAGCTGAACCTTTTAAACTTTCAATTGTCGAATTTTCCTGGCCAACTCTGAATTGTAACCTTTAGGCTCTCTGACAAGTAACATCTCTGAAGAACATGAACTTGTAAATTTTCTCCTTATGCTTGGCAGTACATTCAAATCTTTTGAGAAACCAATTCTGCTCATTCTCCACGTTGTTTCCTTGAGTTGGAACTTTGTTTTGAGAGAGTGACAAGGTAAGTTTCATGGAAGTGCTTAGAAATTGTGAGTGTAAACGATTTGCCTCAAAATTCTTAGCATAATAATAACAATAATCTAGTAAAAATTTTGCTGATACGTGAAATCTAGGAGTTAGAACTTCGTACTGATACTAAAAAAGATTGTCAAATGGTTTGTTGATTAGTAACTCAAAGTTTAGAATTAAACATTTCAAATTATACAGAGAATACTAATTCTATTTGATAAAAAAAAAGATAAATTCTGAGTAACTAAGGCTTGGTTTGGGAGAACGGTAGCAGTTGATAGCCTGTTGAAATCAACCTGCTACTTATTCTCAAATAAGTAATTACGTATTTGGGATTGTTGTTTTGGTAACTGCTGAAACATGAAAATAGGTGTTTGGTAAGTGTGGTTGCGATTGCTGAAAAGAGATAAAATGACTAAAAACCCATTGATTTAATAAAATATTAACTTTTGTATAAATAATTAAAAAATATATTATTAGTTATATAAAATTTAAATTGTAAATAATAAAATATTAAATTAAAAAAAGAAAATATAAATAAATAAAGTTAGTAAATAAAAAATTTCGTAAAAATATATTATTAGTCATAAATTTAAAATTATAAATAATAAAATATTAAATTAAAATAAGAAAACATAAATAAAATAAATTTAGTAAATAAAATATTTCTTAAAAAATATATTATTAGTAATATAAATTTAAATTATAAATAAGAAACTTTTAAATTAAAATAATAAAATATAAATAAAATAAATTTAGTAAATTAAATATTTCATAAAAAATATATTATAAGTCAAAGAGAACGAAGAAGACGATACGTTGGATTTGTTTTCTATTAGTTGAGGGTATAATAAAAAATAATAATTATCAGAAGGTTATTAATGGAAAGTAAAATTTTTACTACAGAAGTAATTTTCTTAACCCTCTTTCTACTTATCGATTTTTGCGATGAATAAGTACTTATCCCTACCATATCGCAGATTTAAACGTAACCTTAGTGAAGTATATTTTCTTCGTAAAATCCTAACAGATATTCTGTTGAGTGTTTCTTTTTCCCTATGCCTAAAGCACGACTTTCCCGTTGAGAAAACAAACAGTCTAGTAAGTATGTAATTTGATTAAATTCAATTGAAGAACAGACAAGTTGTAATATATATATATATATATATATATTCCCTCTTTTTTTTCAGTTTAATTAAAAAGGAAGGAATAAGGAATATACACAAGCAGAAAGGAAAAGGAGAAGAGAGGCTGACCTGACAAGGCTAGTTGGACCTTGAAAGAAGAAACAAGATGATTGAGACAATAAATAAAGGCAAATGATTGCATTATCTGACTTGGAGGCTAAGTCTTTTTCTAGAGTTGTCAAATGATCAAATACCAATTTTTGTTAATTAGTAGTGTCCAAGAAAAAGATGCATAGAAGTAGTCGGCAGCAGATGGATGGAATTAAGGATGGAGGGATGGACCAAGAAATTATTAGCAGGCCACACTTTTAGTAGTCCTAAATCAGATTTAGAAGCTTTGATTGATGTTGATTTTGTATCTTCCTCTCACTATGCATAATTCTGTGTCATTAGTACTGTATTTATTGTGAAGCCAAGGCCAAAGATGGTGATTTCTACCCAATTCGTTTGGAATATAACCTACCAACGACATGCCATTAAAATAGTAACTAACCGCGACCTTCATTTTTTTGTCTTTTTATTGAAAAGTTCAAAAATCATTACGTTTAAAGCATAGTGGAAAAAAGACAAATGGTTTCAATCAGGGTCCTCTTTTACGAAATATAAAATTTATGAAATCTGAGAGGACGATCTTTTACAATTTCTCTAAGACATCGAAATTCTCATTTATAAATGAGCAATTTGGGTTGAATCTTTTCAACTTTATACTTATTGTCTAATTAGGTTAATTTTGATCCGATTTTTAAAATATTGATTTTAACTGTTCTAATGATATTTTAAGAAATATTTTCTAAATTTTATGAAATTAAATTGTTAACAGAAAGATAAGTTAAAAAAATGATCAAACTTGAGTTCCTACAAAAGAATAATATTACTCGAATTCAGTTATTTTAAATTAGTGGATCTAGAATTCATAACTTAGTTGAATCCTTGAATTTCAACTTTCCAGGTAGCAAGGCAGTTCGTAGTGTTGCTCAAGTTAATATGAATGGTGTTAATTATGTCTAGTTGTTAACCTTTTTCCCCTCACGATCAAGCGCACAGTTATTCTCTAGTATGTCTTTGCTCGATTGAACAGTTACAAAATTGCATGATGCTGCATAAATTGTCTATAGTTATTCCTGGATAAAACTAGTTCATTCCAAGTTCAAATAAGTCTTTTATCATCCTGAAGTTCGAGATTTATATTAGCGTGGCATGGTAGTTATAGCTATGGAGCAGTTCAAGAGACTCAATAGTTCAATTGAATGGCATCTGCTGAAAATTAGTCATTACACAATTATATTTCTTAATCGGGGGCATGGAAAACTTACAAAATAGTTTATAATTTTATATTTTTTAGGCCAAGTCAGATGTGCTATACATTATTGGAGTACTTTTTTTGTTTTTTTCCCTTTACCGGCAAGTACAATATATTTGAGAATGTATTAACCTGACTTATACCGTTCACTTTCATGAGTGTGTGGAGATCTTGTCCCCGTCATATCACTATCAGGCTATATGTAAAAGAATTATTAATGTTCTCCATCGGTATGTAGATGTAGCAACTTAACAAAGACTAGCGAGAATACTCAAAAAGTGAGGATAAATTAAAGCTAGCTGTCGCAAGCTTCCCCCACTCCCAATTCTTTGAACTAAACATTGAGGCACTCAGGACTACAATCTTAAGTCACTACTAATTGTTCACGTTGGAAAAATTCTTAGTTTAGAAACTTGATCTGAACTTTGTTAATAATTATGAGCGTTACCTAAATCATCTTTCAATGATCTCACAATATTATCATACCTAAACTGGGCTAAGAAATGATTAAAAGATTACTATTGTCGGGAGTTAAGAAACATAATGATGGTCCAATAAGCTAAAAGATGTAGAATCAAAGCTATTAGGCAATTACAGGATGATTAAGTACCACATCATCGATGCAAAAATAATGTAGGGTTGGTAAAAGAGTCTTGGTCGAATACAAAAATTTGGTTAGACCCATTCGGCCCATTATTACCTCTAAATAAATATGTTGAACATCAAAGATTGATTTAGAACTTTAAAGTTTTTTTTTAATAAAAATATGATATGATACTAAAGTTCAAAATAATTAATGTATTAATATTTGATCAATTAATTCAAACAAACTCATATCAGCAATGTAATTAATTTAAAGAAATAAAGCAAGAGATGCATCATCATTAGATCAAGAATATAATATAAGAATATTAACTTAAACAAACTCATAATGGATATTATAATTTAATAAGATAAAACAAGAGATAAATCGTTATTAGATTAACAATATAATATAAGAAGATAAGGGGAAGAAAAAAAGAAACAATCATAGATCAACATATATGATGTAAGGAAATAAGGAAAGAAACACATATTAAAATTTTTTGTACATAATAATAACTCAATTTTGTCGGAATGTATTTGCATTCCTAATATTTTGAAATTATTTTTGAACTCTTTTCAAATAGGTAAACAGTAAACTCTTACAATACTTTAAGTCCAAAATTTACAAATACCTTATAATATTTACACACTTTTCTCAAATTTAGATACAATAATAATTAAAAAATTAGCTTATCCTGTGCACAAAGCTACCTGCTTTGTGAGAGTCAAGGGAGAGTCATCAATGTACACAACCTTTTCTTTATAATTTTTACAAAGAGATTATTTCCGTGATCGAATCAGTGACTTTATGGTCATAAAAGAACAACCTTTACTAGTTACTGTAAAGCTCTCCCTTTTAGATACAATAATAAATAATAATGAAAATATGCTAACTTTATAAACAGCCTTAACAATTTAATAATGATATTGTTTCTCACTCTACAAATGCACTATCAATTCTACTCAGACTATTCATCCTGGTATGATCCTGATCATTTGAGAATAATATCAAGGTACATTTATTAATGATCTTAACAAAAGTTAATATTTTGTCACAATCATTACCTTGAATTCAATCAATCTATAGTTTACAAAATATATACTGCTTGTAAATTAAAGGAGATATGATTTGCTGAAAAGACAAAGAACCAGAGGGCCATTTTCATCTCACTAAGAGACCTTTATACTATTCAAAAGATCTTCCTTTCTCTTTTCCTTTTTTTTTCTGATCACTTTTTCCTTTTGTTTTGAAAAAGTAGATATAAAAGATGGTCCCTTGACGGGGATCAGTGGCATATTCAGGAACGACACTATTTGGTTATACACAAATCTCCAATCCGATCGGAATACAAACAGTTCTAACTAATTGAACTTAAAATACAAAATAAATGAAATCAAAACCTGGCCTACCAACTCCATCCCTTCACTTTAAGAGGTTAACTGGTGAACTAATTAGTTAGAGAAAGATTAAAGGCCTAGAACGATACAAAAGTAGTTTCATATATATACACACTTAAAAGTATAGTCAATACTGCGCAACTTCCAAACCAAACAATACTAATTTTGCCAACTGTTTTTTAATAGCTATAGCGAGGGATAAATAAATTTCCACACGGAGTAACTTCAGGGCTGGCAAGTCGGCAACCAAAAGAAGTTGATCGAAAGTTTTCTCTTCATTTTGAGGTGGGAAAGCAATGATTTCGACTGATGAGTGTTGGGGTGGTGCGCGAGCGCAAGCCATGAAACTTACAGCCTCTATCAGCTTTCCAGCGAAGCTCCACGTCTTCAGCAATCCTTCTTGCATCGATGGACGCACCAAGCAGACCACGCTTGGTAAAGCCGACTGCATACAGTCCATTTTCACCTTTCCATCCATTTGGGAATGGCTGGCGTGGCAGTCCATTATCTTGGCAGAACATGCTGGTCTCCTGAGCATTTCCAAAAAAAAATAATAGTCTTCTGATTAGCCAATTTTATTCAAATGTTTAAATTTATCGGGCTAAGTTCAAAACTCAAATCAAAGAAGCCACCTTCAGCCAACGCGGTACATTGCTTTTGTAGCCAGTGGCTAGAATGATAGCGTCATATTTCTCTGTTGTCCCGTCCACAAATTCTACTGCATGTTGTGTCAGTCTCTTTATTCCCCGGCATATCTGCAAGTCAAACAATTATATTCAGGCTAAAACCTATATAATACCACTTCTATTTATTTTACCTATCTTTCTAACTTATCAAAAGGAAAGTCTATATTATTACACGTCCAATCGAATACAGATTTGATTGATTAACAAGATTCTATCATATTATCTACAAACATAAATGCAGCTGAGATAATTATGTTTCTTATGATGGTCACGTGTATATAAGGGCAATTATTGTTCATTATTATGATAATTTATGATCATTGCATCTAAATCTATGCAATCGTCTTAAGTTTTTCTTTTTTCTTTTTTTGGGTTTAACAGTAAAGTGGTGACGGACACGCCAGCTTTAATTGATACTGATTAAGCTCTTGTTATAGTTCCAAACTACAAGGGATTAAAAATCCAAACCTTGATGTCGCCCCTTTTGATCTTGGCGAGAGTCCCAACATCCAATACAGGTGTTTTGCCAGTGGCGTTTTTGAGTTCGATAGGGCCAAGCTTAGGACGATGAAGGCCAAAGCGGCTAGTGTCGCCAAGCATGAAGCGTGAAACTAGCAATAAGATTTGATCAACCATGCGCACAGGAAGCCATCTGAGGAGGCACATGGACAATCCAAAAGTTGATCTACCTAGCATCTTCTGAGGCAAGACGTGCACCTGCAAAAGAGGCCTGCTTAAAAAGCTAAAAGGGAGAAAAGGCAGCAAAGATGGTGAGATGTTTAAACAAATCCTCACGCCTCTCTCATCCTGTTCATTTTTGCATCTTTCAGGACGTGATTGTAATGCTATCATCATACTTTGGCATCTCCACGTTTGTCCATAGGATAGTAAAGGTAGAAAACTTTTATTTATAGACAGAAGCCTGTGGGATATGGATTCTTCAGATGGCTAGTGACCTTTGGAACTGCTACGCATGCAAACATTTTCCAATAAAGTTAAGAGCCAATACATGCATATCTTTGAAGCAAAACCTCGTTAATTATTATTATTATTATTTTCACGCTGGTGAACCTAGATGAAGTACTTTCTAAGTTAACTTCAGTACCAGACCACATTCCAAGCAAGTATCATTTTTTTAAAATCACAGAAAGTGAGGCACCGATTGACTGTGGAAGGTTAAACCTTCTACATATAGCTGCCAAAAGAATATAGCACAAGTTGAAGCTTTCTTGAAGTTCTATTTCTATAACGGGTCTAAATTCGTTAGTTCTTCAAAAGTAGATAGAGAAAGATAATTAAAAGAAAATGATTCCAAAAACGGAGTAGAAGCCAACAAACCAAATCCCACTTTAGGTAAGATTTGATTGGTACACACACCGAGGGAAGGTTTAGGCATGCTCACCGAGTCTCTAACCACGAGCGAAGGGCAAGCGTTATGATTGCATAGATCTAGACAAACTTCCATGCCCGAATTCCCACAACCAACGACCAAAACTCTCTTTTCTTGAAACAAATCACCGGTCTTGTACGAGCTCGTATGGACGATAGGCCCTTGAAATTGGTTCATCCCCTCGATTTGTGGCACAATCTCCTCAGCATTTTCGCCAGTGGCCACAATCAGAAATCGACTTACGTACTCAGCCTCCTCCTGTTTCGGCCCTTTGGTCTTAACCCTCCAAAGCTCACAAAGGTGATCAAATTCTGCACTCACTACTGTGCAATTAAAAACTGTTTCGATACTGAAACGCTTCTTATAAGCCTCCAAATAGGCTATGAACTGTTGTTTTGTTGGGTAAGCCGGGAAATTTGGTGGGAATGGCATGAGAGGAAGTTGACAAAATTGTTTCGGGAGATGAAGACGAAGACGATTGTATGTTTTGAGCTGCCACAACGAAGCCACACAATGAGTCCTTTCAAGAAGCAAGCTAGGAACTCCTCTTTCTTTAAGGCAAGCAGCTGTGGCTAGACCTGATGGTCCTGCACCAACTATGAGAGCACCAAGCACCCTTGTGCACCTTACACTCATATTCTTGTTTAAATGATCTTGGACTCCTTTCCATTCAACTTCTTTCCAGGAGTCCATGAACAGTAAATTAGCTAAAACTAATGAAAGAAAAAAGGATAAAAGTAAATGGTGACAAATATGGTTACTGTTTAAAACTTAGCGAACTCATTCAGAAGAAGACGATAGAGAACTTCCCAATTTTGTGAACTCTCTCTATATCTTCTGAAGTTCGAGATTGATGAGAGAATGACCATGTATGATCATCTTATCCAGAAAGAGGTGCAATCGAGGACTTCTATGTGGATTCCTAAACTTGCGGAGAAATAGATTTAGAGAAAGTCTTATCCACTTCAAACATAACAGATATATTCTGATTTATGCTCAAGGAGAAACAATAACTGAAAGGATTTTGGTTTGGATTCTAAACACTGAAAAAAAGGATGTACAGGTTGTGAGATTATTAACTGCAGAACTTGTAGAGTGATGTCTAAAACATATAAAAAGGAAGAGGAGAATCAGAATTGGACTGAACTAAAACAGGGCTTCAATCAAGTATTTATATATGCGAACTCAGTGGAATGAAGCGTAAATAAAAATAGCTTTGCAAAAGCACATACATATATTAGCAATAACTACCTTTAACCAACAACATTCTCCAAACAAAACAATCATTTCAGCTGGAAGGACAAATATCTAGATAGTATTGAGTTCTATTGATGACATATCCTAATCATTCTCTGAGGATGGCGGGGATTACATTTAGGTAGTCAACTGCAGGTATGGAATTTTTTTTCTTTCTTTTTATTAAAAAAAAGTTATATATAACATATATAACTCCCACATGCAGTAGATATATAAATCTAGCTCTTTTACTATCACAGAGATAGAACCTCTAGATTGAAACTCTTCTGATCCTATTGGTGATAGCTTTATTGACAACTCCCCAACTCAACCCATCTGAGTTTTAACGCTTTCCAATCTACTCAAAGATACAGATAAAGAGTCTGCTTACAAATCCATTGGAAGCTACAAATTAAGAGCCACTAAACGATTCCACAAAATTGACATTTGCGAAAGGAATCCTCGTGAGATAGGCTTCCAACATCTTGATGGGAGGTAAACACACCAACACTACGAAATAAAATATCTCCCACCTTTTGTAAACTTGTGAGGAAATCCAAATGGAGAAAAACTACAAAAACGTCGAAATAAAATCAAAGAAAGGCACATTAAATTTTTAAGTGAAAAATCTTCTCAATATGGAAAGTAAAAACTACAAAATGTAGTCTAAAATATCTTCACTATTTAAATTAACGGGTTCAACAAAACCTGTCTAGATAAAACTAGAGATAATACACCGTAATACTTAAGAAATTAAACTTTTGGAAATGAAAAGAGAGTAGAAAAATATCTCCCAAATAGAGGAATACTATTGCCAATTTATCAGGTACAAACTTGGATCCACAATAACCTCAAGACCTAAGTCTTGGAATATTGCTGATAAAATATCAGCTAAATCAGATTACGAATAATCTTTGATTGAAAGCTTAATCGAAGATATATCACTCTCTATTTTACTAATCTTGTATTACTTTGAATATTTTCCTTGAGATGCTTGAGTTTTCCCTCTTTATCTATTTATAGGGAGAAGTTTATTTAAGCCTTCCTTCCACTTTCTATGTGGGATTTCTTAAGTGGAGGGACTTCCAACGAATCTCCCCCTTTCGATATTTAGGATCATCATCATAGAGAGAGAATCCTCCTTTTTCATATTAGTTGGAAGGACTCACCATCCTTGGGATCATCCTGTATACCTCAAGCTTTTCACTTAGGAATGCCTTTGTCAACATATCAGCACCATTTTCATCCCTGTGTATCTTCTCAATTTAAATAACTTATAAATGTTGAGCGTTTTCTGTAGATTCACAAGGTTGAAAGAGTAGAAGGTCTATTAAATGTGCATGTTCCATGCCAAAGGAAAGGAAAAGAAAATGGGTAATTTGTGATTATATCTTTTTAAATAAATAAATATGGTTATATCTTTTTAAATAAATAAAAGTTAAATACACTTTAGTGTATTTAATTTTTTATGTCAAACTGCACTTGTAGACAATGATCAAATATAGTTTTTGTTTACTTTACTCCTAACTAGGAACTGTTTCAATTGATTTAACTCATTTTTTCCTTACCTCTACTCATTTTACAACTAGTAATATTTTAAAGTAAAAAAATAATAGAAACAAAAATTGGAATTAAATGTAATAAAAATTTCAATAATTAATCCTTTTTATATTTAAAACTCTCTATTAATTTGAGGATCTTCAACTTTATATGTGCCCTAAGTGATTCTCACCGCCAAGGCCACTCAAAACTAGTGACTCTAACGCATCCTCCTTGATCACTCACAAGACATTAATCCAACGACTGGAGATTTTTAACTTCAATTTTGACGCATAATTTATGTTCGTTTTTGTCATCATTTTACCATTTACTTCTTCATTTCCTACATCATTTGTGGTTCGTTATCTCTCTTCTCACGTTGCGCAAAAATTTGGGGGATTTACTAGTCCTAATATCGTCGAAGAGAGATTGCACTCCAGCACCGACACGAAATACTAAGATATCACTACCATGACTATCGAATTGTAAGTTTCCGATTCCTATTAACCACTTTGAATAAGATTTATTCGATATATGTGTATATAGTTTTATGCTTATATACTAGTTAGGGTTTTGTTCGCCAAGTTACGAGGTCGTTGTGATGAATCTGGTACTTAATAACCTGATTTGGTTCATAAACCATAGAATTATAAGTTATCTTCTGGATTCGTTTGATTGACTTTAGATCCATATTATAATTCATTTATTCCTAGTAGCATTTATTGCCTAATTATAATCGCCTATTGTGGAAAACTAGTCATGGTCAACTAGTGACATCGATTTATTCACGATCTATCGTTTCTCGAGTTATGGATTTCATTTTGTCTAGGATTTTGAAAATTACTATAATAAAAAAGGTTGAGGATGATGAGGTAAGAAGGAAATCAACTGTTAAAGAGAAAAATGTGTTGTTGGATGGCTGATATTTCATATTTTCTGCTTACTGTTTTGATTATCCCTTGGGTGCATATTTTTTGTTTGGTTATACTTCAAAGTTCAAAGCATAATATGCGTATTGATTGATTTATGGATGCTCTATTTTATAGTGACTATTTGTTCAAGCTTCTTTTGATTGGAGATTATAGTGTTGGCAAGTCCTGCCTGCTTCTCAGATTTGCTATATGATCCTAGCATACATTTTTATTGAGTGATTTTCTAAGTTAGAAAGTGGATTATGAGTGAAAGGTCCATAAGCATCCTTGTTGGTAGTTAGTTGCATGAGAATCTATTAGCGTGATATTTATTGATGATCATTGCTTTTCAGTGATTAACTATAGTGAACTGGTGCTTCCTTATTGATTACTATTATGGGTAATCGTTTTTAGTAAAGAATTTTAAATTCAATTACAGGACTTTTCCAGTCAGTAACACTTATCTTATCTGAAAACAACTTGACTAGTTTATAACTCTTTAATGCTAGGTTTATAGATAAGTTCGGGGACAAGTAAAGTACAGGTAAGGTTTCATTCTAAAAACTTACATTTTTTTTTGTTCTTTTAATTCGAGAAGGGGGGTTCACTATGAGAATTTCTTTTAATTGAGTTTGGCTTCTGTTGATTTTGTGGTTTCCAAAACTTTCCCTTTACATTTTCTACTACTTACTAATGATGTTGCACATGGTGGTGGTTGTTATGGTGTTCATCATTTTGGTAGTTATTTGTCATGGTGGTGGTTGTTATGGTGGTTGTTATGTATTGGTGAATTTGTTATTATGGTTCAGGCATATCCATACCCTCCAGCAGCGAAAGGGAAATCCTGTTGCCAGTCCTCTTATTAGCCCCCATGCCTTGCCTCACAATCATGGGTTATATCCCATTGCTTCTCCTTCGATGACTGCTGGATTGCCCTAGTCCCTTATTCCAAATGGTGTTGCAATCCACGACAATGGACACTTAAATGGTGCAGTAGGATCATGGTTTAGTCATACTTGAAAAAATTGCTTGTGTTCCATAAGGCATTTGTTTGCTTAATAGAATCAGGTGACATCTCAATTAGTTACTTTCGTTATTTGGGAGAGCAACTGCATATAAATTTATGTACTCCATACATTTATATTTTAATGGTAGGTTTTTTCAGCTAATTTGTGCTATTATATACATATAAACCTGCGTAATATAATATTTATTAACAAAAGTGTTAATTTATTATAATAATATGCAGATACATATTTTAGATTAATTTGTAAAATTTATTA
>JANIIA010000009.1:53379534-53416722 GCA_027478495.1 Erythroxylum alaternifolium | reverse complement strand
GAGTGAACCATCGATGATGGTTACCTCATCTGAGTTCGCAAAACTCACCCAAAATTGCACGTTGACATTTCAGGATACAGAGAAGATTCTAGCTATTGAGAGACCGTACAAGAAGCTTAATTCTTGTACTTTTGTGAAGAAGATATGGCTCAAAGGTCGGTCAGTTGGACTGAAGGATTTAGTTAGATCTTTTGTATTTCCCCTTTCATGAAGTATATTTTGTATTATGATATGATGATGTACATGTACAGATTTTTTTGGAAAGCTACAATGTATGTACATTCAATTTTTATGAAATGAAAAGAGGAAATTAGTTTACAAAAAAAATATTTGGTGACTTTCTTGTATGATAGTAGATATCATGATTCAGCAGGATAAATTACCATGGGATAAAGAGAAAGTGAGGCTATAACATGCCGTTGTTATAGGGTATGTACTGGAATGTCATATAGGTGCTCCGATATGTACCTTATAGCAGTGGGAGCATTACAGGGATAACCTAATATAGGTTAAATGACCCAAGCTTGTATGGTTGTTGCCTAGATTGATTTGTTTTCCTTATTTGTAATGTGACTATTTGACTAAATCTAAAGAGCTTGTTTTAGGTTGTTCCATAAATAGGTTTAGTTAAAGCACTTATTTTGATTAAACGTGATCTAAAGAAAAATTGGGATTAATAGAGATTATTTTTAAAAAAAATTAAAATTTATTAAAATAAAATGAAATATAAATGTACAAGTTTAAGAGCCTTCACTTACATCCGAAAAACTAAAAACGATAATGTTTGGAACAACCAAAACACTGTGATAAGCACTAATATAAGCTAAAAACTTAAATGGCAACATAAAAGGGCAGAAGTGACAAAAACATTAACATCCGTTGTTTTCCTTTAGAGGGTAAAAATCTAATCCATAAAAAAGGGGCTCGAGAAGCTTCTGAATTAAGGATTGAAAAATCGAGTGTCTTCTTCATCTTCTTGTTGGTGATTTTGACTGAGGTAAGGATTCCTATCTTAAAACAAGCTTATGCTTCTTCTTGATCAACAATCTTTCTATTTTGGGTAAAATTGTCGAGGGATTTCTTGTATCCCTCACTGGTGGAGCTGTATAGATATGAAGGCATGCATCTTCTTCTTCTACATTTCTGGAGTTTGTGATTCGATAGACTATAGCGTGACAAAGGATTGTTACCATAGGGTGAGTTTGAAACCTAACTTTGAAATTTCCTTGAGATTCCTGTACAGTGCTTACGTTAAGCATGATGATGAGATGATTTATGAATATCTATGGACAATGCTCAGTGTATAAACAACCCTCTAGGTATATTCTCTCATTTAAAATATTTTGATTGACTGCCCTCTAATTACATATAAAAATGTTGTAATATGCATCTATGTTGATTGCAAAAAGTTGAGGAATGGTCTTTTGTTGTTATACTTCTTCCTGCTTTAGGTATCCTAGAATAAGAAACCCAAAGCAGAATTATGCGCCTTTATGTGAAATTTTTTGGAGTCTTATTAAAGCCTCCAAGAAATCACTAGCTTCATACTATACTTATTCTCCATTTGAGTGACAATCAACTGCTCTCTTATGCTTGTAGTTGTGAGTTCAGGGAGAGGGTTTAAGCTTGTGTCTCTCCTTGCAAATCTTTTGTTGTTTCGCTCCTTCCAAATATCTTGGGTAAATGTTACAATTGTAACCATGTAGACTTCCTTATCGTGCTTGGAAACATGAATTGCAATATCACTTATATGATGTCACTCAGGCTATTTTGATTGCAATTAAGTGTGCATAAAGAAGAGATTCTCTGCCAAACCTTTTTAGAATATTCACACCTAAACAACAGATGATCTCTGTTCTCTTCCTCTATATTACATAAGACACATTGCTTAGGATAGGATAGGAACTTTAATCTTATCATGGTATTGAGTTTATTCAACATGGCTAATTAGACCAAAAAGCTAACATTTAGTTTAAGGGTTTTACTCCAGACCAGCTTACTCCACCCTATACTTATGTTTATCCTACGTATTACTTCTTTTGCTTTTCTATTGGTTATTTCCATAACTGATTATATCATTCCATAGATAAGTATCCTCACCACCATTATGCATGTATTGTTAATCTATGATTAATACAAAGTTTATTGTTAATCTATGATTAATAATTTCTAAGAGAGGTATGAAAACAATAATGCAATGAATTATGTTTATTTGTGTATAGGCTGAGATTGAACCAATAACTAGAATCCAAAATCATTAATCAATTAATCAATTTTCTCACTTTTATGTTGTTTATTTTAATTTGTTTTTATTAGTTCAAATTTACTTTGCTTTGTAATTCAAAACCAACCAAACACCCTAAATTAATTTATAGTTTACATATAAATATAATTTAGAAAAGTGATTTGGTTTAATCTATGTGGAATCAATCTAGACTTATCACTAACTATAGTTTTAAGTTTAGTAACTTTTGTTATAATGTTACGACACACTGCCAATTTTGGCATCATTGTCAGAATTTTTATTTTTATTTTTTTCTGAATATATTTATGTTATTTTTATTTTTGATTAATTTCTTTTCTTTTTTTTAGTTATTGTTCATGACATGACCTTTTCACTCTGGTGAACTGAAATTTGATTTAGAAATTGAAAAAACTCTTCACAAATTGAAAAGAAAAGCTGCACAAAGTTTCGAGGAATTGTCACTGTTTGACTAGAGAATTGTTTCTTCACCATAACTCGACATAGCCTTAGATTTGCATTCTAATTCATCCCCAACAATGGTGTCAAAATTGACAGTATGTCACAACACTATAACAAAAATAACTAAAGTTAAAACTATAACTAGTGATAAGTCTAGGTCAATCTTATAGAGATTAAATCAAATCAACTTTCTAAATTATATTTATATCTAAACAATAAATTAAATTGGGGAGGGGTTTCATTGGTTTTGAATAATAAAACAAAGTAAAACTGAACTGATAAAAGTAAATCAAATTAAACAGCATAAAAGTGAGAAAAATTTCAGAATTCGGTTCTTTGTTCAATCTTAGCTTACACACAAACAAACATACTTTATTGCATTATTGTTTCCACATCTCTCTTAGAACCTATTAATCGTAGATTAACAATAACCTCTGTTAACCCTTAATTTCTCTTAGATCGCGTTTAATCAAAATAAGGGGGCAGTTGGTTAATATGGAGTAATGGTAATAAGAATGCGAATAAATATAGTAAGGAATGAGAATAAATATAATCATTATAATTATGATGGTTGGTTAGGATGAATGAATGATTACCATTACTCTTGATGGTAGTTGGTTTGTTGAAAATCTTGAGAAATATATTCTAATTAATTATATTTAATTAGTTATATTGTTTTACTAAAAAGAAAAAAATAAAAAATTGTTAATTTTTTACATCAAATTTTAATATATTCTAATTAATTATATTTAATTTTAATATATTCCAATTAATGATATTTAATTAATTATATTGTTTTGCTCAAAAAGGAAAAATAAAATTAATTAAATTTTATATGAAATTTTAATATATTCTAATTAATTATATTTAATTTGAATATAATCTAACTAATTATATTTAATTAATTATATTGTTTTGTCAAAAAATAAAAATTAATTAAAATTTTATTTTACATCAAATTCAATATATTCTAATTAATTATATTTAATTTAAACATATTCTAATTAATGATATATAATTAATCATATTGTTTTACTAAAAAGGGAGAAATAAAAATTTGTTATTTTTTTATCAAAATTTAATATGTTCTAGTTAATTATATTTAATTTTAATGTATTATAATTAATTATATTAATATATTATAATTAATCATATTTAATATATTCTAATTAGTTATATTTAAAATATATTTAATTTTAATTAATTATATTTAATCTATTCTAATTAATTATTTTTAATTGATTATATTATTTTACTAGAAAACAAGGAATGACTTTCATTCCTCACATATTTGAGTAATCTCCAAAACTTACATATCAAAATACTGTTTATGCAAAGATAATATATAACCTATCGACGTTTTTCATTTACATACCCATTGATGTCTTCCAAATCCATGAATCAAGCACCCCCTAAGTTCTTTAACTAAACCTAACTATTCAACAACTTAGAACACGCTCTCTAGTTTAATCTGATAGCCATATTACAAATAAGGAAATCAGATCAATCTATGCAACAACTACACAAGCTCAAGTCATTTAACCTATATTACGTCATCTCTAATGATTCAACACTATTAGTTGCCACAAATGAATAAAAATCACAACTATTACATATTGTATTTGAGATTTTAGCAATGGATTTATATAAAAACAATCTAATAGAAGCATTCAGATCATCTTTACACAAACAATCTAATAGAAGCATTCAAATCATCTTTACACACATACTCAAATCAATAAGTAAGAATAACATAAACAATCCATAGAGAGAGCAAGATTCAACAATACTGATGATATGCTCAAATGTAATCAGCAGAGTCGATTTTACTGAAGAAGATTAGCTTTCGATAGATTCTAAGGAAGTGATGTTTTTGCCCCTTCTCGTGTTCCAAAAATGATTCCTCCCCCTTTGACCGCTCAAAATGTCAATTTATAGCAAAAACTAAGTTTCTGGGCATATGCACGATTGGTTGCATGGTTCTGCATCCAACCGTGAATCATCAATAAATTTTCCTTTCAAAAGGATGCATGATCATGCAAGCATATACACAGTCATGCAAACCAAGAATTTTGCAATAGCCAAGATATAAGTATGCGCAAGTATATGCACGGTGGTGCATATGACACCGCATGGTGAATTCTAAATTTTTTGCATTTTCTTGTCCCATCTTTATTATAATCCTTCTTCTTCTTGGTTCATAAAGATAAATGAGTTTGAAATCAATAGAATGACTCAAAGAATGTGTTTGAAACTCATTTTAGCTCTTAAACTTTTAAGTTGTAATTAAAATCAAATTGGAACTAAAATGAATTCCTTAAATATTTTATAGCATCAATCACTAAATATTAAGGAGCAAATCTATAATCAATTAAGTACGTATCAATAATCTTATTCCTTTATGAAATACACTATTATCCGTTCCAAGCGCTTTTAGGGTCAATTGGCTACAAATTGTTGCCTTGAAATCTTCCTAATAGATGTATGAGTGATGGGCAAACCAAGCACAAACAAATGATAGCCTATAAATAATGGCATTCGGCAGTTTTAAGAGTATCGCTTCTATCATATCCAATCGGGTTAGAGTACCCTATTTTCATTAGGGTGTTCCAACCCTGTTTTAATTAATTTGTTCCATACATTTGTATAAATCTCATATAAATATGTAGATAAAATTTAATAAAATATAGTAGGAACCAGTTAACGGGAAAAGAGAAACTAATTCCTACCAAATCTCGAACTTGGCTTTTCCACTTACCATCATTAAACAATTGTCGTCTGCTTTTGGCACCTAGTATTGTAAACATACCCCTTAACAGAAAGACTATCATCATTAAGTCGGGCGCAATTAAATTCAATTAATCTAACTTTAGATCATTTATATAAAATAAATGAAAAAAAAGAAGTTATATTAACGGAGTAGGAGCCTAGGAGGTTCAATAAACTTATAATTAGTCTGATGGTACAAGCTACTATACAAGAACGTAGCATATCAAATCAACTGCTAACAAATAATTCCGCCCTTAAAATATCGAATTCCTAGCAGCTGCCTCTCTCTTTCCCCTAACCAAGAGCAAGCCTTCCCTGGCCTCTCAGCTACCAAACGCTCGTTATTTCATACTTTAGGGTTTTCCCTTCTCTCTATCCATACGTTAGGGTTTTCCCGTCTCTCTATCCATTTTATGTGATGCTTATAATTAGCGTTTGTAATTGTTCCTAAATGTTGAGCTCTTGTCGCTCTCACTTTGTATCTCAACACCCAATTCTTGTCCCCTCCTTATCAACATTTAGGGTTTTTAACCGACCCGCGAGTTCGAGTCCATTTCTTGCTACCCGAAACGGTCGGACCTTCGACTCCAATCTCAAGTTACCCAAATATGTAAGTATGTGCAAAGTTTTTAGTTTTTCTAATTTACGGATTTATGAGCTGTCTTTTTTATACCTTAATTCAAAAACTGATGTATTGGATTAGAGTAAGGGATCGTTTGGTTGCTGGGAAACTGAGTGGGAAGAGTGCGTAGAAATTGAGACCTGATTGGCTTATTTTAGCACCTGAAATAGTTGGAAGCTTTTAGAATTCTGTTGCTGAAAAAGATTTTGTCCTGCTTTGAAGTTTGTTTTACTTTCTCTGATACCAGATAATAGGCTTCTGATTATAATGATCCGTAACTTCTTTAATGCACGTGATGTGTTTGATTTGTTCTGTAGAAATGGAAAGTTTCATGTTTTAGACAAGATGACTTCTCGCCAGTAACATCAAAACCTGAGAGCGTTGAACATCTTTTACCGGAGGAATCATCAAAGCCTGAAGTTGATAATTCAACCTATAATAAAAGCGATTGGAAATCAATCCTTCAAGAGGTATTTTCCTCTTTGTTCTTATCTTTTAGTGGAGCTGTTCTTACTTTGTTCGAAGAAGACCGCTTGTTATAGTGATCTGAATGTTTTTCAGTCTTTTTTGAAGTTTCTTAGGTGTAAAAGAACTGAACTTTGAGCTGTTGATCAAGTGAAAGGTTGTAAGTTTTTGGTTTTGTTGTAGATTGTGTGATTGGTATGACTGAATGAGGAAGGAGGGTGATTTAGTAATGTCATTTGAGGATGATATCACCAAAAATTGCCCTTAGGTTTATGCAGAGCTGTTGTGCTTGTCTAACCTGAGATATTTCACTCTGCCTAGTTGACTCTGTTAAGAAAGATCAGTCAAGAGGCATCGAAGGTGGTCTTTGGCATGATCACTCTAATGCATAGTTAGTATCAAAGCTTATATGAAAAATTGAGAGTAATAACTAGAGATGTCAAGTAAGGAGCTTGAGTTCAACCTACACTTTAAGTTGATGCACTCTTTTTATAGTGCTTCAAAGAAGATACTTGCTGTTTCTGGTTTGGAAGTTAGTAATGATGAAGATATTTTGAATCATTGTGGTGTGATGTGATAATGGCCTGGACAGAATGTTGACACTTGTGGTTTTTGGCAGACTTGTTTTCGCGATATATGTGCATGTTTTCTATTGACCCCTACTGCTTTATATTGATTTGCCCTATGAGGTCATGTTTTGATTTCGAGATTGCACATATTAGACTAGTGAAGTTCTACAAATAGGACACTCACAATACGCTTGTGATGTTCAAAGAATGACGACATAGTTGGGCTCACACAATGTGAGCTTTATGGACTTGTTATGTGTATGTATCAAGGGGTTATCTGAAATATTTTGTCCTCCCTTTTGATGTTGTTGGCTCTTTGATTCTTCTGGTTAATGCCTTGTCAAGCCCTTAACATGAAGTTGTTTTGAACTGAGCAAAGTTCTATAGTTGATTGATTTCATAATTGGTTAAAGCTTCCCATAAGCTTTAACTTAACTTCAATATATTGCGTACTTTCTTTATGTTGCTTGTGCCTGTTTTTAACATAATTTTCTTGTGCCACTATGTTAAACCTCCAATCAAATATGTTTATAGCAGAACAAAAAAGAATATCTCCAAGATAAGAAAGGCTTGACCAAAATGATGAATTGAGCCTGGACTGATTTCAACAATTATTTATATTTTGTTGTGTTGTTCTTTTGTGTGTGTTAAGTGGAATATGTTGTTAGTTTATATAAAACTAACATGGCAAGGTTGTTATAACGAATGGTACATAATATATATAGACTCTAAGGTGATGGTGCAAGATGATGAAAATTTTGGTGGAATTTCCCTATTTAGGTGGTTGTGGGAGAGAGTTAGTCCCTCAAATGCTATCAGTGTTTATTTTGTTAACAATATCATTCACCATCTTCCGTATTATGATATTCGCCGAGTTTTATATCAAATTTGGTATCAGAGCATTGATCTTACAGTAGGTAATGCCCTAAACCAGAATGGAAGCTAGACTACAATAAGTAGAGAATGAGTTAAAGCAACTACCTTCATTGAAAAAGGATGTTGCAGGTCTAGCTAGTACCATAGCCTCGGCTCAAAGAATGCGAGAGACCTTTCTTATATTCATGAATAACCAATTCTTGGGGAGCAACCATCAAGTTCAATCCAGTTATGCCATTTTTGGAACAATTCCAACGTCGAACTTAAGACATCAAAACCCCTCTAGCTGGAGAAAAAGTCAATGAGAGAGACAAACATCCCCATATAGATAGCCCAAATGCATGAATTTTTGAAGTTGAAGCCCAAGTATAGTTGAGGTTTTAAGAAAGAGAAACCATTATCCTCTTGGTAGGAGTTAAAAACCCAAATGCTTAATCGATTTGCCAGGATACAAGAAGGGACATTGCTTCATCACGCCATCCGGAAAGTGGGAACAGTAGCTGAATATTGAGCTCTTAGCTACTTTAGTGGGGAAGATGGAGACTTTGATAGTTGTCTTTGTTAATGGGTGATTGAAAAAAATCAAGGTTGAACTCTATCGGGCTTGAAGGACACAATAGAAGTAGTGGATCGAATAGAGAAGAAGAACCAGATAGTCAATGACAATCAAACCATGCTATAGACTCCACCAAAAACCTTCAATCCACCTATACACAATATCACATTTCAATCCCAAAAATTTCCCAAATCCAACCAACGCACTCAAAACACAAAACCCATACACAAATTGACTTACAAACTTGGGACCTAACCCAAAACCCAATCCTGACGGTGTTGGTTCTACACAATTCAAACGTCTCTCAGCTGTAGAAACTCAATCTGGGCGAGAGAAAGGGTTGTGCTATAGATGCGATGAGAAATGACATGTGAGCCATCATTGTAAAAATAAAGAGGCCCATTTGTTGTTGGTGAGTGAATGAGTTGGACATGAGAGTGTCAAAATTTTTAAAGGGGTAATAGAGGATGAGGGGGAGTTGAGGGAATGGAGTTATCACTTAATTTGGCGGTAGACTTATTGGAACCCCAAATCATGAAGTTTCATGGCACAATAGAAAACACCAAAGTGGTGGTATTAATTGATTGTTGAGCCACCCATAACTTTTTCTCATTGGATTTGATCAAGAAGTTGCAGGTTCCAGTATTTAAGGCATTGAACTATGGTGTTTGTTGGCTCAGGAAATGCCTGAAAAGGATGGGCTTTTGTAAAGAGTGGTATTAAAAGTGTAGGCACTTACCATTGTTGAAGAGTTCCTTTGCAATTGAGTAGTTCTTATTTAATTCTCAAACTTAAGTGGCTGTTCACTTTTGAAGTCATGCAAGATGATTGGAAAAATTAATTATGACAGTTCATGTGGAGGGAAACTGGTGATATTGCAAGGGCAACTGAGTTTGAGCAAGGTTTGCTATCATTAAAAACCATCCAACAAGAGGGGATTTTGGAATGTGATCCGTGGAGGGAAAAGCAATGATAGGAAGGTGTGCCAGTTGATATCATAATTTGAAGATGTTTTCAAGAGCCCTACTGAGTTGCCACAAAGTAAAGGCTATGATCACGTGGTAGTTCTAAAAGAGGGGACATGACTAGTCAACATGAGACCTTATAGATACCCTCACAACAAAAAAAGTGAGATTGAAAAGATGGTAGCCAAGATGCTCCCCGTTGGGATCATTAGAACAAGTAGTATTCCCTTCTCTAGTCCAATGTTGCTTGGAAGGAAAAAAGATAGAATTTGGCGGTTGTGTGGAAGTGTTGGATCGATTCTTCATTCCAAATATTGATGAACTTGTCAATGAGCTACATGGAGCTAGAATTTTCACCAAGCTCAGTCTCAAATTGGGTTATCATCAAACAAGGCTTCAGGGACAAGATAAGTATAAGATAACATTTAGAACCCATAAGGGCCACTATGACTTCCTTGGCATAATGTTTGGGCTCATCAATGCCCTCAACCTACTTACGAGTTTTGTTTTCTAGGGCTTGATGAAGAGGTATATCTTGATATTTCTTGATGATATTCTTAGTTATAGTACCTCTCTCAAGAACACTTATTGCAACTTTGTGAGATACTAATAATTCTTTGTGGCCATAAGTTGTTTGTAAATATTAAGAAGTGTTGCTTGTGTCAGATTGAGTTGGAGTATTTGTGGCACATCTTATTTGAGTTGGAGTAGTAGCTAATCTTGAGAAAGTATGGGCAATGGATGAGTGGCCAACACCACAAGATCAGAAAGAGTTACATGGATTCTTGGGGACTATCATCAATTTGTTCGTGACTATGGGAAACTAGTTGCTCCATTGACACAACTGTTAAAAAAGGAGGGATTTGTTTGGAGTGAAGAAGCTAGCAAGGTAGACCTACGAAAAAGAATCCATGAAAGTTGTGCCCATTTTAGCTTTACCCAATTTGAGGAAAATTTTTGGTGGAAATAGATGTTTAGGGTGTAGTATTGGGGATGTGTTGCCTCAAAAAGGGTGACCAATCTCGTTTTTTAGTCAAGTTCTTAATGGAAGAGCAAGATTCAAATCAGTCTATGAGAGGGAATTGGTGGCTATTATATTGGCTATCCAAAAGTGGAGACATTATTCGCTGGGAAGACACTTGGTGTTGAAGACAGATCAAAGGAGCTTACAATTATGTGCTGGAACAATGAATGATCGCACTGGAATATCAGAGATGGCTAACCAAAATGATAGTTTGATTTCTAAATATAGTATAGACCAGGTACAGGGCTATAGATTCCCTTTCTATGGTGCAAACTTGGGCATAATTTCATGCTATCTTGATCCCTTTTATTATTGATTGGGAACAATCAAGGAAGAGGTGAGTCATCAGCTTCAATTGAAGCAAATCATGCAGAAATTGAAGGAAAATGTCATAGCCAAACCTGCTTCGCCTTTTGACCACGGGCATCTATGTTATAAAGGAAGTATCTTTCTTTCGAAGACCTCTCCCTTGGTTCACAAATTGTTGGAAGAATTTCATTGCAGTCCAGTGGAGGCCATGATGAGTTTCTTAAGACCTATTAAAGGGTCTTGTGAAAATTGAATGTCAAGCGGTTTGTCAGGGAATGCCATGTATGTCAACAAAATAAGTGAGATACACTGACTCCAATATGCTTGTTACAACCAATTCTAGTCCCACGAGCAATTTGGGAGTGGCCTTACTACGGATTTTGTGGAAGGGTTGCCTATGTCCCATGGGTACGACCCCATTATTGTGGTGCTGGATAGGCTAAGCAAAGTATTGTCTTTTTATTCTACTCAGGCATCCCTATGCTGTTAAGAAAGTGGCTGAAGAATTTCCGTTTCATGTTGTGAAGCTCCTTGGGTTTGTTCGTTCCATCATCTTAGATTGAGACATGGTATTTGTGAGTAATTTTTGGTTTGAACTCTTTATATTACAGCAGAAGGCCTTAAGGAGAAGTATTGCCTTTCACCCTTAAACCGATGGGTAAAGTGAGATTGTTAAATGGCGCTTGGAATCATACCTGCGGTGCTTTGCAAGTAACAAACCAAGGGATTTGTATGTTTGGCTTTGGCACAGTGACAACTAACTTCCCATTGGAGGAGATGATTCATAAAAGGGATTACGTTCTTGTTGAGCTTAAAGTGCAGCTCACATTAGTTCACGATATTATGAAAAGGCTGGTTGACCAACACAGGAGGTTGGTTTCAAAATGGTGGAGTAGGTCTATCTTAAACTTTGACCATATTGGCAAAAGACCTTTGCTAAAAAGGTGAATAAGAAATTGTCTCCAAGATACTTTGATCCATACGTGGTTGTTCAGGAAATTGCAAAGGTGGCCTATAAACCAATACTTTTAGAGGACCTTACTATGGATTTTGTGGAAGGGTTGCCCAAGTCCCACGAGTACGACTCCATTATTGTGGTGTTGGATAGGCTAAGCAAGTACTGTCATTTTATTCTACTAGCATACCTTTGCTGCTAAGGAAGCGGCTGAGGAATTTATGTTTCATGTTGTGAAGCTCCATGGGTTTACTCGTTCCATCATCTTCGATATAGACAAGGTATTTGTGTGTAATTTTTGGTCTGAACTCTTTATATTACAGTAGAAGGCCTTAAGGAGAAGTATTGCTTATCACCCTCAAACCAATGGGTAAATTGAATTTGTTAAACGATGCTTGGAATCATACCTGCAGTGCTTTGCAAATAACAAACCAAGTGATTTGTATGTTTGGCTTCGGCATAGTGACAATTAACTTCACATTGGAGGAGATGTGTCATAAACGGGATGACGTTCTTGTTGAATTTAAAGTGCAGCTAACATTAGTTCATAATAGTATGAAGAGGCCGGCTGACCAACACAGTAGAGAGGTTGGTGAAGTAGGTCTATCTTAAACTTCGACCATATTGGCAGAAGACCTTCGCCATAGTGATGAATGAGAAATTGAATCCGAGATACTTTGATCGCTACCTGGTTGTTCAGAAAAATGAAAAGGTGTCTAAAAACCAAAACTTTCAGATTCTGCCTCTATTCACCCAATTTTCATGTGTCACAACTTAAAAGGGCCATTGGGGATTCAATGCCTATTCAGCCTCTACCATCAGTTTTGAATGCAGACATGAAGATCGAAGCAGAATTGGAATCAGTACTTGACAGCCGAAACATCAATGAGGGAATCGTGTTGCTCATTAAATGGAAAAATCTGCTGGACTTTGAAGCTACCTGGTAATCGATGGTATTAGTTGAAGAGCAATTCCAGGTTTCCATCTTGAGGACAAGGTGAAATTTAAAGGGAGTGGTAATGTTAAGCCTCCAATTAAATATTTTTACAGCAGGAGGAAGAAGAAGGGCTCCAAGGTGACGGAGGCTTGATCAGAATGATGAATTGAGCCTGGATTGATTTCAGTAATTATTTGTATTTTGTTCTGGTGTTGTTTTGTGCTCTCGAAAAGGGGAATATGCTGTCAGTTTCTAGAAAGCTGACATGGCAAGGTTTTTGCGGTGTGTAGTACAGAATATTATATGGACAGAGAGAGAGAGAGGGATGGTGTAAGGTGATGAAATATCACACTATTGTTTGTCATTACATTAATAAAGGAGATAAAACTGATCTCTTATTGATTTCATTAATTCTTAGTGACTTTTTTCTTTTCTTAGGTCAATTGATCTACAATGGTTTCATTTTCATCCTGAAATTCAAAGCATGGTAGTACTGATATTGAGACATTTACATGTGCTGGCTTGAAATATCGTTGCTGTACTCTCTGTCAATTTTGTTAAATTTCAGGCTGCAGATGTGGTAATTAGGGCAATTGGAAGCAGGTGGACAGTACCATGGACGGTGGAGACCATAGTGCAGGTAATGCTTTTATTCACTTATTGAATGGAGATAAAAAAAAAATTAATGAGTTAACTACTGGATGGTAAGTCTTGTTAAATGACACTCTACAACAATCATTTCTGACAAGCATTAGGACTGCTTGTTGGGTTGGTTGCTTCTTTTATTCCTATGAGCTGTTGAACAGTTAATATTTGGCAGATTGCTTCCTTGAAGCCTTTTGTTCTTTAGTGCCCTGAATGTTAGCATCTAATAATATTTCATAATGTAATCCTGTATTCTGCTATTTCTTTGAATAAATCAAAGTGGTATGAACCATAACCATCTGTTAGGGAGCTAAATTGTCATATTTGAGATTTGATAACAATGGGCACCATCAAAGCTTCATTGTCATTGCAGGTGATGCTTCTCTGGGTTGTTTCATTCTGGTTTATAGGATCCTGGGTTATTCCTTTTACAGTCCACTTTGCAGGCTTCAACAAAGAATCTCTAACATTTAGAGGGCAAGCCTTATTCAGCCTTGTAACTGATGTAACTGAAGGTCTAGCTGGAGTTGCCATCCTTCATCGTTGCCTGTCCCGATTCCGTCCTCTTCCATCTGATTGGTTTAGGTTTAGCCTGAGAGGGAGTTGGCTGTTAGATGTTACTCTTGGATGCCTGATGTTTCCCCTGGTGAATCGGCTGTCACAGTTCAATCTTAGCCTATTGCCCATCCTGCCATCCACACCAGTTAGTCTCTCAAGCGTCGAGCAATCAATTGCAGCTCGAGATCCGGTAGCGATGTCACTGTATGCAATAGTGGTGTCTGTGTGTGCTCCTATATGGGAGGAGATAGTCTTTCGGGGTTTCCTTCTGCCTTCATTTACCAGGTACATGCCTGTATGGTGTGCAATACTTGTGAGTTCAGTCGCCTTTGCATTAGCACATTTCAATGTACAAAGACTGCTACCACTTATCTTTCTCGGGGTAGTGATGGGTGTTATTTTTGCACGATCTAGGAGCTTAATTCCACCTATGCTCTTGCATAGTCTCTGGAATGGTTTTGTCTTCTTGGATCTAATGAAATAATTCCCTAGTTGTGCACTTAACTTGTTGAGAATCAATTATCATATGTGAGTTGCACCCCTTGCAAAACATCGATGTCACGGAGTAGAGCGCTCTTACCTGCTTTGGAGATGTATCTTGAACAATGTTTGGGGATTACCCCATAGGGACGCAAATAGAACTCCAAATAGAACAACCGACAGATGATAGGCCTTCTATTACTAGTTAATTGTAACGTTGACCAGCCCATTTGTAATTATATTAGGCACAATAAAGCAAGAAGATGCCTTTTTTATTAGCATTGCAATATATTCTTTGTTCAGTGAAGGACAATTTCATTTTCAATGTATTTCAGTGCCCTGCCACATATTTGGGTTAATTAACGTCCATCGAGGAGAGAAGAAGCGCATGCTTTGCTTAAACTATATGTTCATTAAAGCTTGCTTGAACTAAAGAGTAAAGGTTCGTTAGAACGAGTGTGCGTTTTCAGTGTGGAGTTCTTTTTCTGAAACTTCTGCAAAGATTCATTGACTGTGATACAAAGTTACTGCAAATGTCACATGTGGTGTCAACTATACCAAAGCTCTTCTTTTATTTTGAAGGAGATGATGTACCAGATTGGAGTGTTTTAATGGAGGCACCGGTTCAGACTTGAGTGCACTCTTAACTTGGCAATCGAATAAAATCAAAACTATAGGCTTTCCTAAGCTACTGATAATGAAAATGTTATGAATACCGTACTGGATTGAGTTTTAGTACGGTACTGTATCGGTATCGGTCAATGCTGGGTATCGTTTTGGGTAATTTTTTAAATTTATAAAATAGTCATTGATTTTTTTTTTAAAATTGCAAAATAATCCTGAATTTTTAACCATGTCTTCAAAAATTAAAATAATAAATAATAATCATAATTAATATGAAATAATAATTTTCACATATTTTACATATAAATAATAACCATAATTTATATGAAAAAGACAATTATTATCATACAAATATAAAATTAAGAATAATATAAAATATTTAAAATATTATAATTTCAATTTTCATTATATAATAAATAATAATTACATCAAAACATCCAATAAAAAAATAATAAATATCTTTAACTCTCGTAATAAATATCCTTAACTTTCAAATTATTATAGTTTACAACAAGAGTTCGTGATAAGGAAACAACCAAGTAGAATTGAAACATAAAACAAAACATATATTATTTAATTTACTGTTAATTAAATATATTATATATTTAATTAATTAAAATTAATCGTTACTAAAATTATAAATATCTTAATTTAATTTGTAAAATTAATTTAATAATTATTAATAAATATAATTAAATTTAAAAATATTTTAAAAATATATATTTCAAATAAAATTTGATTTAATAATTAAAATTATAAAAAATAAATATTAGTTTATAAATAATAAATTATTTATTTTTAAAAATAAAATATTTTTATTAATACTTTATTAATAAATATTATATAAAAGATTAAAATAAATTTAAATAAAATATTTTTTATTTTTATTTAATGTATAATTATTATTAGTAATAAAAGTTATAAAATATTTATTTTATTTTAAAATAAAAATGAAAAAATTATAATAAAAGTTTCATGAAATAATAAATTTAAAATATTAAAAAAAGTTAATTGCTTTTGTTAATTGATCAAATATATAACCGAAAGATGAGCATATATATACATACAAAAGATAAAACCTAAAGTTGTGAGGATATTGTTTAGTACAGTTGGTGAACCATGGAGTTAGCTCTTCACTAATGGATATGATGAAACATGCAGTTGAGGAATTAAATGACCTTCCTCTTGAAGAGAAAATGAAATGCAAGAGAAAGCCAGATGAGGCTGAGGGATATGGAGCAGGGATAAGAACTGGAGGAAAACTCGACTGGGGTGATAGGTTTTATATCCAAACCAACCCTTTAAACAGAAGAAACCAACATCTCTTTTTAGAGCTCCCTTTATACTTTAGGTCCTTTACACCTTGTCCACCTTTTAACATAGTTTGATTATTGTTCTTTAATTACTTATTTTCTTGATTTTTCTTCATATAATTTGTGTATGCAGAAACAACTTGGAGTCCTATATATTGGAAATGCAAAAACTTGCCATGAAACTACTTGGTTCATTACAGAGGTTCTAAAGATAGGGCTATAGGAGATAAAGGAGATTTTCGATGATGGAATGCAGTCAGTGATGATGACATACTATCCACCATGTCCTTAGCCAGAGCTGGTTTTGGGTGTTACACCACACTCAGATGCGACCGCCATCACCATTCTGAACCAGATTAATAGTGTTGATGGGCTTGAGATAAAGAAGGATGGAGCTTGGATTCACATTAACTTCCTTCCAAATGCTCTTGTTGTGAATATAGGAGACATTCTTGAGGTTTGTCAATAAATTTCCCTACCTTTCTTTCACTTTGACTAGAAAATATAATGTAAAATAAAAAGGAATTAGGCACATGGGATTTGAATTGAGCTATTGTTCTATTAGATAAACCTAACCTACTATTTTCAAAATGTGTTATGTTTGCTCTGATTAATTCTCAAACATGAAGAAACTAAAGAGGAGAGCAGAGAAAGTAAATGGCTCATACAACCTTGATTTCTATTAAAAGGCATATATAGATTACAACAGGTTGTTTAGCTACGTATAATCAGTAAGTTAAATCTCCATAAACATGGGATTGTTATGACAGAAATAATGAGGATCCCTTTAATTTGGGATTAGAATAATGGGCTAATTTTGAGTGGCTATAATTCAGAAGCTATTATCTAATACCCCCTGCAAATGGATGGGAGGAACTATCATCAGATTGGTTTTTAAATCAAGGAACCATTGCTTAGTCAATGGTTTTGTTAAGACATAAGCAACCTGGTCTGTTGTTGGAATGAATGAGACTTGAAGTTGTTTCTTTCGAACTTGATCTCTGACAAAGTGGAAATCCACTTCAAGATGTTCGAAGCAAGTGTGTAAAATTGGATTGGTAGCTAGATATGTAGCTGAGACATTGTCACACCATATTTTTGGAATGGTAGGAAGAGGCTGCTGTAACTCTCAAAGAAGAGATTGAAGTCAATAAACTTCAGTTGCAGCTGATGCTAACTTATGGTACTCAGAATCAGTTGTAGATTGAGCAACTGTATTTTGTTTCTTCAAACTCCATGAAATTAGATTAGAGCCATGAAAAACATCATATGCTGAGGTACTTTTCCTGTCATCTTTGTCACCTCCCTAATTCGCATTAGAGAAGGCAATAAGGTGTAGGGAGTTAGAGGGTTGGAGAAGAGACTATGATCGGTTGTTCCTCTTAAGTACCTGAGTATTCATTTTATAGCCAGCCAATGTGTGCATGATGGAGAGTGCATGAATTGAGCCACTTTGTTTACTGCCATGGTAATATCAACTCGTATGACAGCTAAATATTGAAGTGTGCCCATGACCTGACGATACAAAGTAGGATCTTCAAAAGTGTTGAAAGAGTCTTTTGATGAGAGTATTTGAGGAGATGATGGTGTTGAGACTGGAGTGGCTTCATGCATATTAACACGTCTCAAAAGGTTCCCATATGTACTTTGATTGAGATAGTTGAAAACCATTTAGTAGCTAAGTTACCTCAATTCCAAGAAAGTATGTAAAAGGACCCAAGTCTTTGAGTGCAACAACTGTCCCAAGTTGTTGAATGATATCTTGTAAAACTTGAGGTGTAGAACCTATCAAGATTAGATCATCAACATTGACAAGGAAATAAGCAATATTTTGGCCAGAGGAGTAGATGAAGAGAGAGCTATTGGCCTTGGAACTGCGGAAACCAATATTTTGTAGAGCTAGTGTGAGATAAAAATATCGAGTCCTCGATGCTTGTTTCAATTTGTATAAAGAATTACTTAAAGAGTAAACATGATGAGGCCTAGTATGATCAATGAAGCCTTGCGGCTATTCCATGTAAACTGGTTCATTGAGTGTCCCGTGCAAGAATGCATTCGACACGTCTAATTGTCAAATGGGCTACTGAGAATTGACAGTAATTTGAACAAGCATGGCTTAATCGAGCATGCCAAGCAGACAAAGAAATCGAATGACAAACTGGTGAAACAAAATCCGTGACTAAGTGATAGAGCCCATCTGTAATGGATCCCCGATGAAAAGGCTATTTCGTTTGACGATCCTTAATCGTAAAAAAAGTTAGAGAAAAATTCAATAGAGACATCATTAGAATGAGTAAACTGTTGAACAGATAACAAGTTTGTGTTAGATGTAGGAACATGAAAAATGGTATCCAATAGATAATTACGAGAACTGACAGCAATATTGTTAAAGAACCGTTGGGATTAATTTGCTTAGATTTATGGGGCCATGCTCCTATTTCTTTATTTGATGGTTGTTTATATTATGTTTTATTTTTTGATCACTACACCAAATACACATGGATTTATTTTCTTCGCCAAAAATATGATGTCTTTAATTGCTTTATCAAATTCTAGGCTATTGTTGAAAAATTCTTTGGTAAACCCATCAAACAATTCCAATCAGACCAGGGAGGGAATAACAAGTTGTTATCTAATAGAAACAACATATAATTGATAAGATATACGTAATTGACTTGAATCAAATACAATTTTTTTGTTTTCAAGAGTTATTAGCGATGCAGACAACCAAATGTTGATAGGAATTATGATTTGTACAAGAAGAGTATGGTACATCTTTACCTTTACTTATTATATTTAAGGAAGGTAATATTGCTGATTTTTTATGCCTACTTTTGTAGATTATGAGCAATGGGTTCCACGAGAGCATTAAGCATAAGGTGACAGTAAATAGTCAGAAGGAAAGGAAAACTATTGCTTTCTTTATCAATCCCAAGTTTGAGGCAGAGATTGGACCTGTGACTTGCCTGCTTAACCTAACTAACTCACCAAAGTATAGAAGGATTGTGATGGAACAATATGTCAATCAATATTTCACCAAAAAGGTCCATGGGAAGTCATACTTGGAGTTGATGAAAATTAAACCTGAGGATCAGACAACAGTTCTTGATGGTAATCAAAGTGGCTATTAAAAAACTCACCTCTGCCTAGCTACTTACGATTTGCCTTTAGGGTCTTCTTCTATAATTCTAAAAATGGTGGATAAGGGACAATGGACATTGTTCATACCCATGTTGAGTGTCGGGTGTCCTGTCAACAATAAAAGGACGAAGAGTTGAATATGTCTAAACTATATAAGTGCCTAGCTATAGTTGTCTGTAATAAGTTGGTTTGATGTGAGCTATATGGTTGGTATCTCATGTAAAATATGTATAATACATATTAAATAAATGAAAATATGGTTTTTCCATATGTTTAATTAAAATTAACAAAATTATATATACTAACGAAGTTCAAATTAATTACTGAAAAATCACTAGTCTTCATTTGAAGCCAGATTTGGTCCAACATTGAGTAAGTTATGCTGTTATATACACACGACAGAATAACAGTTGTATATATAATTTGAAGCTTATAGTATTATGATGTAGTTTATATGCTAGAAACAACTAACTCTCAAAAAGGCCTTAGTTCCTACATAATATAAATCATAATTTAATTTGTTTGCATGTATAAAACATGATAATTTATATCATATGATGGTAAGGGTTAATTATATAAAGTCTCAATGCATTATTTTTCTTATAGTTTCAATTATGTCAGAAGAGGTTCCTATGCTTTAAAATTAGTCAACTATGATCTTTTCCTATTATTTTATTATGTAAATTTATAATTTAACATGTACTATAACTACTAGACTATTAAATTTAGTTACCAATAAAGTATTGAGAAAAAGCCTAATTTTCTAAATTAAATCACATAGACTTTTTTTAGTGAAATTCAAGCTTAGGGGCTTCTTTGAAAAATAGTGACACCATTGTGGGTTTGGTGTAAGACTCTATAAAGTCACTTCTATCACATTTTATTCATTAGGCACTGACTTTAATAGTTGTGATTCGTTTATTATCTTTTTTATGTGAAACTATAGACTTTGATCAAGTATTGCTGCTTGCAAAATACATATTACTTTTGGAAGTAGGATATTCTCAGTGTTTGTGTTGTACAAATTCTCACGTTGTTCTTCCTTTTATGAAGTTAGTTGTATAAAGTTATGTAATGTTAGCATGTTATAGCAAACAAAATTGCCATCGAAATATTGACACATAAAGCTATGCCACACACAGATATTTTGAAGTACTTCTCAAGGGGCCTCAATAATGTGTTTAAACTTTTTTTTCTTTCTATGAGATTTTATCTCTTATCTAGACTCCACTAGTTAAGATCAAAAAGTTTGCCTATAAGATCTATTGGATAGCACTACAAAAGTGGAGAGAGTAGGTAATAGAGAAAGTTATAAAGTGGCAAAGAAAGAGGTGAAGAAAGTAATCTCAAAAGCTAAAAGTATAGCTTATGAGAAACAATACCAGTGATTGTGAACTAAATATGGAGAAAAAGATATTTTTTAAATTGGTGAGAGCTAAGGAACGAAAAGCGAGAGACTTATACCAAGTTCGTTGCATAAAAGATGAAGCAGGGCTGGCATTTGTAGATGAAAATGACATTAAAAGAAGATGACAAAGATACTGTTATAGCCTTTTTAATGAAGGCGTAGAGGATAACATCTATTTAGATGACTTTAGCACATCGAGAGGTATCGTATTTTTACTTATTGCCAATATATTACAATGGAGGAAATTAGAAAAAACGTTGAGGGGGATGAAGAGTAGAAGGGCAATAAGGCCTGATGAGATACCAATAGAGGTGTGAAAGAGCCTAGGCAAAGAGGGTCTTACTTAGCTAGCCAAACTTTTTAATGTGAGCCTTAAGTCTACCAAAATGTTAGATTAGTGGAGATTTAGTATGTTAATTTATTTATACAAGAACAAAGGGCACATCCAAAGTTGTAACAACTATAGAAGCATCAAATTACTTAGTCGCACTATAAAGTTATGGGAGAAGGTGATTGAGGTTGGTATGGAAGGCTCACTCAATATCTTATTAAACAAGGCTATGAAAGAGGTATTGTTGACAAGACCTTATTTCTTAAAAAATTCAAATCTAATTTGACGATTGCACAGATTTATGTTGATAATATTGCGTTTGGTTCCACTCATCCGAAAATGGTGGATGAATTTGTGGATTTGATGACGCATGATTTTGAGATGAGCATGGTAGGTGAATTGAACTTCTTTTTGGGTTTGCAAATTAAACAAGTGAAAAACGGTATCTTTGTATCGCAAACTAAATATGTAAAGAATGTAGTGACGAAGTTTGGAATTCAGAATGCTCGACATGCTAGAACTCCTGTGAGTGTATCTACAAAGGTAAACAAAGATGAAAAAGGAAAAAGCATTGATGTTAGCTTATATAGAAGCATTATTGGTAGTCTACTTTATTTAACTGCAAGTAGACCAGATATCTCTTATAGTATAGGAGTATGTGCTCATTATCAAGATAACTTGAAAGAGACATACTTAACAGCGATAAAGAGGATTACTAGATATATCAGTGATGCCTCTAAATTTGGGATTGGTATACATGTGACTCCATGTCTTATCTAGCTGAGTATAGTGATGCAAATTGGGCTAGAAATTTATATTATCTAAAAATAACTTTAGGAGGTTGTTTCTTCTTAGATAATAATCTCATTTAGTGGTACAGTAAAAAACAAAATTCAATTTCATTGTCAACTGCAGAAGCAAAATATATTGTTGCAAGTTATTGTTGTTCACAACTTCTTTGGGCGAAACAGATGTTAGAAGATTATGGAATTAATCAACATGTGTTGACAATCCTGTATGATAACAAGAGTGTAATAGACATCTTGAAGAGTTTGTTTCAACATTCGAGAACAAAACGCATCGATTTAAAGCATCATTTTATTCGAGAGCTTATGGAGAACAAAATAGCCACTCTTTTATATACGTCTATTAAAAATTGGCGAATATTTTTACAAAACCTTTTGACTCAGTCAAGTTTGAATTTCTTTGAGAGGCTTTGGGATTATGTGCTTTAAATTTTTAATGTATTTTTTAAAAGGGAAAAATCCCTAATTTGTCTTCTTTCATTTTTAGTAGCCTCCCATTATAATTTCATTCCCTCCCTTCTTTATTTTGTATTTTGGCTCCATTGTCTTCCTCATCACAATAGTCTCACCTTTCTTATCAGTTAGGTTTCTCTCTCTTGATTTTCTCTCTACATCGATAACATCAATCTTCATTTTCCTTGGGTTTTTGATTTCTGGAGTCCAAATGGGAAAGATAGAGCGTCAAACTTCATCTTTTATTATGGAGAAGTCACCGTCGACATCTACTCCCTTTACCGCTGGTCCCACTCAACGCTCCAGTTGACTTCAATTTCATCTGACTCGTAGGAGATTGATAACTAGTGTTGGGTCTTCCTCGAAAGTACCCATTGAGATTCTCGACTCCTCCTTTAGTGGGGACTAGATATCGAGACATGAGGATGCTCTGTATGTGTTATCTTCTTTGATAGAGGATTCTAAATCTGATATTGACAGGGCACCTGTTAAGAATACTATTCCTAGCTCTACAATTGTGTCACCACCAACTGTCCCATTTGCTTCTCCTGAAAATTGACAAAGAAATTGGCTCGAAAATCAGTAAAATAACTATGAAAAAGCCCTTCAGTCAAAATGTTGGTTGATAATTTATGTCTTATAAGTTCTACACTTCCGTTGCAGCATACAAAAATGGGACACCATTGCAAACATCAGGTTAGTTCTTGATCATCCTAGAAATTTGGATGAATTTTAGCAGTTTTGTTTGGATGTTTTGTTGACCAAAAGAAACTTATTGAATGTTGCGTTGTTACTGCAACACTTTGGTTATGCTTTAGTAAAAGAATTCTATTGTAATTTGGATAAAGATATCTTGACTGAATCTGCTATGTGCTATCAACTGGTGTACATGCACTACACCAAAATAAGGAGGTTTTAGATGCTTATGCTTAGACACATCTAATAATTGTCTTAAATAATATAAGAATTGGTGGAGTTTTTACATATTTATTTAAGACAGCAAAATTTGTCTAAAAAAATACTAAAAAGAGTTTAAAACTTTTAAAATTTCCAATTGGCGAGACAAGAATTGGTGTCTTTTATAATTTGTAGCAAGTATGCATCTAGGAATAACGATTAATTAATGTCAAAAGATGATATTTTAAACAAAAAACAACTCTTAAACATTTTTGTAAAATATTTGGAGACAAATCACACCTTTTGCTGGTTGTTGTTTTAACATTGTAACGCACTTATAGCTATATTTCTTGATAAAATTATTTAAATTAAAAATGATATGATATATTTAGTATTTTTTTTAAAAGATGATATTTTAAATAATTAATTTTAATATTAAAATCATTTTTAATATTATAACTACCACCCTGTATCCTCCTCTTTCCTCTAAACCAAAGCTCTAGGTATTATGTAAGTAATAGCTTGAGGAGTGGAGGAAATTGTCGGGTTCTAATATGGGATTTTAGGGAAACAGTCGAGAGGAAAGAGAGATAGCGATGAAGAATCTGAAGACGAATTTGTTTCTACAACAAATGGAAACGTAACGGTTAGTTTACATGTATGGTTGGTGTAAGTATGCAATGTAATTTTGTTTTGAGTTGTTGGTTATAATTTGTGATGTAGATGGAAGATTTAGATTATGAGGACAATGATTTTAGTGAGGATGATTAGGATAAAGAAGAAGAAGAAGAAGACGCTAACCCTAACGATGACGATGATGATGAAGTAGAGGAAAGAGAAGAAGATAATGAGCAGAATGATAACCATAACAATGTTGAGATGAAAGATATAAAGAAGGAATATAAAGATCTTTGACGTCAAGAGATGTATGTTTCTTTTTTATTTTTTTAAATTTTATTTAGATATTAGTTGTTGGTTCAGAGCAATCAAATTGAAAAGAAAAGTCAAAGAAATGAAATTATTATTCTATTTAGAAAATTGAGATGCATAAGCATTTGAGAGTGATAAAGAATTGATAATTTGATTAATTGAAATTTTGTTCCTCTGTTGACAAAAACGCTATTGCCTTTATTGATAATTGACTTGTCTCATTTTGTTTGCAAAGGCTCTTTGGGATAAAGCACTTGAGTTTTTCTTTTTACTTCAAAAGACTTTCTCAAGTTCAAATAGATTGCCACTGGTATGTTTCCTATTTGCCTTTCCAATTTATGGTAAGGTATTTGAGGAATTATAGTCAAGTGCAAAGGAATTTTTTGTTGGAACCAATTAGGTCTTTATTTTGTGAATCAGATGGAGTTTTTGTAGCATATGATGATTTCATCTCCTCATACAAGAAGACTTTGGATTCACTACTTGAACTACAGGAGGTAAATGACCAATGTATTATGCTAAGTGTTGCATTTTATATAACTTTGTTAGCTTTATTCACCACTAATCCTATTGTTAATTTCAGACTTTGGTTGAGAAGAATCCTGCTATTTCTGAGTCGTCTAATGGTATGCCACAATTTTAAATTTCTTTCTTATATATTATTACCATAATGTCCATTAAATTGATTTTATACAGACAGTTGTTAAATACATAAACATTTGTTCAAATAAGTACTTAGGTATTAATGGTATCAATATGGCTTTCTTTTTTTTTTCATCTTATAAAGGTAAATCTACATAACCTTTAAAGAAGCATCCAAATGATTATGAAGATATTAATGAAAAATGGTTACGAATTTCCCAAACTAATAAGAGGTGTGTCCTTTTACATATTTATATGCGGGATAAATTTTTGTTTATGAAAGAAATGAGTCAAAGTTCTTTGAGATTCACCCAACATTTTGATCATGATATTTAGACAAACTTTTTATTCTACGGAAATAGTTTGAGCATTCACTGATTGCTGTTGGAGAACACTTTTCTTGCTTCGTTTTTAGTTCAATTTTGTTTAGGACTGCTCTTAAAACTGTTGGTGATGGATTGAACTATTATTAGAACTCGAAATGTAATATAATGTTAATATTGCTACCTATTAGAAGGCCAAGGCCTCCCTTTTGAACATAGTTAGTGCCTGATCAATAGGTTCCAAAGGTATTGCAATATTCACTAAATCATATAATCGTATTCTTCTTCTGGTAGTGCTTTTCCTTCTGTATTCATCTTGAAGATAGAGAAAATATGCAAAGAGGACAGTGATTGTCAGTGCAGTCTAAAATTTTCAAAGCTAAATTGTCTCCAGGAAAAGGATTGAGAGAGGAATTACAGAAGAAATTTGGAGGGTTAGCCTACCAATAAAGAGTTATAAGTTTCAAGACTTAGCTACTGAAAATGTACATGTATTCATCTTCTTGCTATGGCAATTAGTATCAGCACCCGAAAATGAATCATATGCAAATTGTATAATTATTCATTTCTCCTTTCTAGTCATTTTGTGCTGCTCTTACTAATAGCTTCTTGTGATAATTAGTCTCAATTGATTTTGCTACTCACAAGGTGAGGTATGTGAATAGTGTGCTTTCTTCGATGAAAATGGACTCTAAAATGAATCTATTTTAGCTAATTTGTGTTATTATATACTTATAAATTTGTGTAAATAATATTTATTAACAAAAGTGCTAATTTATTATAATAATATTTAGATACATATTTTAGATTAATTTGTAAAATTTATTATAATAATATGCATGTGAGTGATCTTAAAAAAGATGCACAAAGCAAATTGTAAGCCTATTTTTTTCACTAAAAAATGGTGGAGTTTTTCAACATAAAAAACACAGAGAAAAGCATATAAAAGCTTACACAAGGCGTCTAAAATAGCATTGCCCTCGAAAAATTACAAAGGTGGGAAATAGATTTTTGACGCTTAGATGTATAAAAAATGTATGTTTTTTTCGATGCATCTATGTGTCTAAGAAAACCGTCGAAAATAGTTTTTATGATACTTATTTTTTTGACGCTTTATAAAGCGACAAATTATTTTTAAGATGCAAAAAAGCGTCTAAAATTTTCACTTTTGTGCCTTTAAATTCCATATTTTCTTGTAGTGCAAGTGCTAACAACTTAGAATTTAAAATATCTTTGATCTAATATATCTTATCTCGATATGTTTTAATTTTGAATGGAGAGCTGGATTCTTATTAAAATATGACACTCTGATTGCCACAATATATGACATATCTATCTCGCTTGAAGCCAAGTTCCTAGATATATCTCTTCATCCACAATAACTCTTTACATGCTTATGTTGTCATAATATACTCTACCTTGGTAGTATGTAACGTAGTACACTTAATACAATTCTGCAATCTTGACTACCATGATATTGCTCCCTCTGTAAGAGTGATCAAGTATTCTGAAGTAGACTTTTTGATATTAACATCTCGTCCCAGATCTAAATTTGCATAGCTTACTAATATAGACTTTTCATTTTTGAAAATGAGATTGAAGTCATAAATACCTCAGAGATATCTCATGATCCTCTTCACAACATTCCAATGCTCTTTTTTTTTTTCTTTGAGAGAAATCTACTTTCCTTACGAACTCCATAAGCTATACCTGGTCTTATGCATACCATGACATACATCAAACTTCCTATCACTGAGGAGTAAGGAATATTTTGCATATCTTTCATCTTTGCTTTTGTAGAAGAAATGTGTTTACCGCTTAATTTAAAGTGGGTTGCAAAAGGGACACTAACCACTTTAGCATTTTCCATATTGACTCTTTGAATTACCTTTTGAGTGTACTTTTTTTGAGATAAATATAACATCATTGTACTTTTGTCTCAAGTAATCTTTGTACGTACTAACAATCTACTTTGCTGACCCCCAAGTCTTTCATAGCAAAATACTTGCTCAACTGCTTCTTCAGCTTGTCAATTCTGGTAATACTTTTGTCAATAATCAGCATATCATCAAGATAGAGTAATAAAATAATGAAATCATCCTCAGAAAATTTCTATATGAAAACATAATGGTTAGAAGTCGTTTTCTTATAGCCTAGCTCCCGCATAACTGACTCAAACTTCTGGTACCATTGTCTCGGTGCTTGTTTTAAGCTATAGAGACTCTTCTTCAGCCTACACACACAATCTTGTATCTCCTTAACTTTGAAATCCTCTAGTTGCTCCATATAGAGCTCTTCCTCCAAATCACCATGAAGGAAGGCAGTTTTCACATCTATTTGCTTGACTTCTAGTTCAAGACTAGGTGCTAAAATGAGGATAACTTGAATGGATCTTTACCGCTAGTTAGAATATTTCATCGAAATCAATATCCCTTCTATGGTTAAATACCTTGACCACATCCTATCTTTCTATTGTAGTTGTGATGAGTATTCTTCATGTTTTACCTTGAGCACGCATCTAGTCTTCAAAACTCTTTTTCATTTTGGGAGCTTTACTAGGTCAAAAGTGTGATTCTTAAATAGTAACTTCTTCTTTTCTTCCATGGCTTCAACCCACTATTGCTTGTGTTCATCTTCCATGGCTTCTTCATAATTCTCAGGTTCTCCCTTGTCAGTGAGTAACACATACTCATTTGGAGAGTATTGAGTAGAACGTAGACCTTTTGAGTGGAACTATATCCTCTACTTCCTATGCCTGGTCAGCATCACCATCATCTACCTCTATTAGTAAAGGAACATCCTCATCAACTACATCTTGTTGAGTATTTTCCTCAACATTCTCTTGTGCAGGTACCTTGCTAACTATATCCAAATTAAGCTCATCATAAATATCTTTGGGTGTTGCATATTTTGCCTTTTGGAATCCTTGATGGTCTCTTCTTCCACCAACATAACATCACGGCTTCGAATAAGCTTCTTACTGACTAGATCATAAAGTCTGTAACCAAACTCATTAAGGCCATAACTTATAAAGATGCACTATTTTGTTTTAACAGCAAGCTTGGATCTCTCGTCTTTAGAAAAGTGCATGAACACCTTATATCCAAAGACACAAAGATGATAATATTTGACATCTTTACCTTATCAAACTTTATCAAACACATCAGAATGCAATGAAGCAGAGGGTGAGAGATTCACCATATGCATTGTTGTATTTAATGCCTTGCCTCAAGATTGTTTTGACAGTTTTGCTTATGACAATAAACATCTGACTCTCTCTACCAGAGTTCTATTCATCCTTTTTGCCAAACCATTCAATTGTGGCATCTTTGTAGTGTTTTTTGATGTCAAATACCTTGCTATTTGCAATATTGATTAAATAGACCATAATAATCTCCCTCATTATTAGTGCAGATGCATTTTAGTTTCTTTCATGTCTCTTTTTTGACCGAAGCTTGAAATTGTTTGAAGACCTTCAATACCTAATCATTTGACTTCAAGGTATAAGCCCAGATCTTCCTTGAGTAATCATCAATAAAAGTCACAAAATAGAGAGTACTACCAAGTCAGAATGTATCAAATCAAGTACATTTGATTTTTTGAAGGGAGGTGAACTCTTGAAAGCAACCTAATTTTGCTTTCCTATTAGGCACTAAACACCCTTTTTGATACATGTACCCTGGACACCAAATAGATGTCCCCTTTTAGCTAACACTACTAAGCCCTTCTCTCTTATGTGGCTGAGTCTTTTATGCCACAACTTAGTTGCGTCTACATCTTCCATATCATTGATACTGCTATTGGGAGTGTTGGCTTACATCATGTACAACATCTTGTGCTTCTTACCTTTGGCTACAATCATGGAACCTTTGGTAACTTTCTATACATTGTTATGGAATATGCTACAAAACCCTTCATTATCAAGCTTTCCCACATATATGATACTGAATATGATATTTGGAATATGTTTGACATTTTTCATTACTAATCTCATGCAGTTATTGGTCTAAAGCAAATGTATTCAATGCTAATGGCTTGTACGAAGCCATTATTTCCTATCTTGACATGCCCATATTCTCTGAATGTATAACATGTAAATAGTGTTATTAAGCAGTCGCGTGAATTGAGGTGCCATTATCAATTACCTAACTCTTATCTTCTCACATAACACTAATCTCCTAATCACATATCATAAGTAGATCCTCAGTGGCAGTAATCTGATCTTGATTGCTGGCATCATTCTTCTCTAGTTCCTGATTCCTCTTGCCTTCTCTTTTCAGCTTCTACAGTTCTTCTGCATATGGCCTTTTCCACCACAGTAGAAGCATTTAATGTTGACAAATTTGTTAGGACTGCTACTAGATCTGCCTCTCTAGGTTGGAGTCTTTCTTCTAAGCTCCTCCTCTAAAAGGTTACTTTTAACCTTTTCCATCGAGACTACACCTTCAGGAGTTGAGTTGAAGAGCGTTGTTCTAAATGCCTCCTAAGAGCTCGGTAATGATCTTAGAAGCCATAATCTAAGCAGCTCATCATCGTAAGTGAGCCTCATGGTAGCCATCTGATTAATGATCCTTTAATAAGTATTCAAGTGATCTATAACTGGTGTTCCATCTCGGCACCTTAGGTCCATGAGTTGTTTAATTGGGAACACTTTGTTATTGTTGTACTTTCGAGCATAAAGGCTCTCAAGTTTGGCCTATAATTTGTTTACTTCCTTCTCACTGAAGAAATGATTCCAGACATTATCATCCGCCTAGTTTCTGATGAATCCGTAGACTTGTCTATGTAATAGACTCTACCCAGTGTTGGATTTGCCTTCAATTTTTACGGTATCGAATATTAGTTCACAGTATCCCTTCACATAAAAGAGATCTTCCATCTTCTCCTTCCATACTTGAAAGTTTCCTTTGTTCAGACTGATCTTTCTGTTTGTGTTGACTTCCGTGGTTTACACAGGATGACTGATTTAGTAACAGTACACGTAAATAGTAACAGTACACGTAAATAGTGCTCAGCATCTTCAAATATTGATATGACTTATTTTCTGATGTGGAGGATTCACTATTTAGTGGCAACTACAAAGCATACGATAAGTAGACTTACACACCCAAACTAGCCTTTGATAACAATTTGATGGGAGGTAGACATACCAACATAGCGAAATAAAATCTCTTCCACCTTTTATAAACTTATGAGGAAATCACCAAATGGAGAAAAACTACCGAAACTTCGAAATAAAAATCAAAGAAAGGCACATTGAACTAAGTGGAAAACCTTCCCAATTTGGAAAGTAAAATCCATGGGATCGTAATCCAAAACATCTATAATGTACTGATGGCTATAAGTCTTTTGTTCGTAACATGATTTTAGTATTTAATATTAAATCTTTATAGTTTTGAGATTTCACCAAGAGTTGTGAGTTTAATTTGTTTGTAACATGATTTTAGCGTTTAATATTGAATCTTTATGGTTTTGAGATTTTACTCGAGTAGTGAGTTTAATTTATGGAAATTATTTGTTTTGATTTGATCTTTCATAATTATCTCTCCAATGAGTTGATATTTCGATAATTGGTAGTATTAGATTAATTATTTATAACTAGTGATTCAATGGATTAGCTAAGAGTTTAATTTAGTGTACATTTTCATTGTAGACATTGTGGGACTTCTTAATCATAAAATTTTCTTATGTTAATAAATCATCTAACAAACATTCAGTTATTTTGAAAGATTTAACACAAGGTTTGGGTGTATAAAAAAGAAATCTTACTTCTTCAAATTAATTTTTATTCTAATGTCTAATCTTATTCATTCAATTAAATCTCCTGATCTAATATGTAAGGATGGCAAAATTAGCCCAACCAGGCCTGGCTAGGCTCGCTTTCAGTCCAGATTGACCGAGTCAAGAACCGGCCCGTTATTTCTAAAACGACATCGTTTTGGAAGTTTTTTGCTTAAACAAATAAATGGCAGGTTAGGCCGGGCCTGCCAGCCCATGGCCCGGGTTATCCATGGATGGGCCGAATCACACTTAGCCCGGCCTTGCCCATTGACATTCCTACTAATATGAGTTTGCAGTATTGGTGACATTTTCACTAATTTTATGGCATACCTTATATAAGAAATTATTACTTAATATAATAATTGTTGACAGCACAAATTCTAAAGGTAAGTTCATTGATTTAACAAGTTCCTAAATAGTGACTGTTACTCACTTTAGTCAATACATAAAGTAAGTAGGAATTGCACCCTCCGATGTCACTTGGGCGTAACAAAAACGTGCGGTTTTAAAAATCAATTGAGATGGGCCATTAATTTCGTTATTCCCATTTCACTATTCGTTGGGAGCAACATATGTGGCAACGAGGTGAGCCGTGAGCGGATGGAGTCAAATATGAAATGATATGAACGTCTTTCTTAAAATGAACTCACCGTACAACCTTCTACTCAATATATCATATTCCCGGTCCACTACAAAATTTCAAGGATGGCGTTAGGAAACTTTACAAGCCACTTCTAAACAAGAACTCTCAGTACCGAAGGGGGCATTAGAACCATGAGGTGTTGCGTGGGTGGCAGCTACCCTTTTCCCTTAACCATGAGGTGTGGAGTTCCATTCCCACCTATGAGAATGGAGCAGCACATGTGGCCCACCCTCTATGTGGGAGCTCAATTGTCGCAAGAGATTAATCACCGCTGTCAGTAGTGAATGCCCCGAATTCACCTAAAAAACGGGGGCATTGGGGTTTACTACCGTATCCAGTGTGGTGTGGAAGTGTAGATAGATTTGGCAGTCGCTACTTTCGACTTTATATCAGCATAATCCCAAGGGGGATACATGTGTCAGGACTCCACACAAATTCGCGAATATTCACAAGATTCTTCAAATCCCCAATCATTTAGGGATTCTCCCTATTATACATGGGCTTCTCCAGTGGATGGTAAATGAGAATCTAAGCACACTATTCAAGTGTATTGAGTCCCCTACGCCTTTTATGCTAAGAGCCACAGAGCACACATCTGAGACCATAGTGCCCCACGATTTTGGAGGATCTCTTCCCATCCACTCTTAGTGACCTCTTACGCTCGTATAAAGTCGCAATGTAACCAAACTGTATCTTTGCTGTCTCCAAGGTTCTTTCATCCAAAGTTTTCTTTGACGCGTGAACTGAATAACACTTTCCTTCTAGGTTTTCTATTGATTTTTCCTTTCCATTTCGATTCCAAAACATATCGACTCATGTTCTCCTGTACCTCAGAGATGACCCATGTACAGCCACGTGAATTGCTTCTTTTAGGGCAAGCACGGTCAACATATGATAATTAGTGGGTGCTTTATCTATGCTTCGTGTCGCAGTTCTACTTGTGTGTGCAAAACAAATGCAGGGTATATATATACGTAAGTATGTATGATGTTAGAGAAAATGAAATACCTGGTTTAGGAGAGGAACACTCCTTGATTAATTGGTATGTCGTTGGAGTGAATAATAGCGTATTTTGTTCAATATATGGTCAAATCTTAGACCGAAACGTTTGAAGTGGTTTTCATACCGTTAAATAGAATTAAAAGGTAATGGCTTTAATGATTTTTGTTGTTTTAGTTTTTTCTAAAAAGAAAACTTTTAGTTCTTCACAAAAGTAAATTCTTAAGTCCAAAGTAACAATGTATTGTCCTTTGTTCCCATTATATTTGAAGTATTGATTTCACTAAAACTTCTCTTTGTAACATTACGCAGTTTAAGGATTGAACGAGTATAAATATGAACCTTTAAAATTTGTGTTGATTACAAGTCTATAATACAATGATAATGCCAATAATTAATTATAAAATTGTTTTTCCATATCCAAAATAGTGCCGAAGTTTCATTAATTCAAATATTCAAATTAAATTTCAATTTTCTTGCATATGATGGACATTCTTTCTTTGTTTTAATTAACTTAATGTACTACGAAATAAATAGTAAAAGGATGCATGTTACTGTTTGAACCTTCACCTTGGAAGAGAATATTATATTATGTAACAAATGGTTCAGTTTGATTGTTTGTTTTGATTTGGACAACCAAGATAATGTACATATTTATATGTAAACATTGTTGTGTTAGGTAATTTCAATTATATTAGGGGTGGATTTGGCAATCGAACCAATCTGGATGGACTATAAAACTTTGTAGAATTTAAGTTAAAGCTAGATTATCTTCTATATACTAATATATTTTCCTAATTTTTGTACAAACTAACTTTATGAATTAATGTTATGATCTTTCTAATTGATTATCACAAGCTTAAGTTTGCAAAAACACAAACTTCTAATCCAGGTGAGCTTATTAGTACAACTTCTAGTAAATTCAATATCTATTCCTAAACCTAATATACTTTTTGTGAATTGATCAAACATGTCATGACAAAGAAAATAGTTGGTGACCATTAAGAAAGGCCTACTTGAGGATAATTTTTTGTATATCTTTCTACAAATTTTCTTAATTATGTAAGGAAAAAGAATCTCATTAACTCTCTAAAACTATTGATGAGTAACCCAAAGATTAGATCAAATAATTTTTGTCACTTCCATCTAGATTGTGAGTTTGAGATAGAGGAGCGTTGAGATCTATGGATGGAAGTGGATTGGCTATTAAAAATTGGTAACTAGATTAGCTTATGCCAAATAGCCTCAGGCTTAAAAATAATGAGAGGTGACATGATCGATCTTGATTTAAAGATTATGGTATAAGACTTAGGGGCCTTATCTAGGAATATGGTTATTAATATAATAGTAGATGAAGATTTGATGGTAAGCATACCACAGTAAAAAGATACAAAAGGAATTGAATGAAGGCCTAAAGATATGAAAGGAATTGATCTTTGAATGAAGGCCTAAAGATATTAAAGGAATTGATCTTGAAGTGAAGTAGAAGAAATGGACATTTGCTTGAAAAGATAGAAAGTTGTTAAAGAGGAAGAGGATGAAAAAAAAGTTATTAAGACTAGTGATTAGCATAAGGTACATTTCTAGAGTGATTGTTCAATGTGGTAATAATTAATAAATTCGATGAAAAGAAGCACAAGTCTATCGAATTTATACACCTTAACAAAGCTAACATGAAGGACAATTACCCTTTGCCTAGAATAGAACAACTGATGGATATGGTGGCTGGTTATGATTTGCTAAGCTTTATGGATGCTTACTCAATAATATAACCATATACCTATGTAAATGCTAAACGTGAAAAGAACTTGTTCATTATGCATTATGACATCTACCAGTGCTAGATTATGTCTTTTGAGTCAAAAAATAAAGAAAAGACACACCAAAGATTGGTCAATAAAGTGTTTTAAACCTCTTATAGGCAAGTATATAGAGGCTAAATGTTAATGGTATTATTTTAAAAAATAAGCAAAAATGGAGGCTATGTTGAAGAATTGAGAGGCTACTTTGAGACTATATGAAGATTTAAGATGAACATATTAAAGCATAAAATTTAATATTTGATTTTTATATTGGAAAGTTTTTGTATTTTATTGTTATACAACGAGATATGGGGGGCAAAAAAAGGAATAAAAAAGGCAATTTAGGTTATAGAGCTTCCGCGTTCCATTAAGGATGTGTAGAGGAATACAAAAAGATTAACAAGTCTGTTCAGATCCCTTCCAGGTTAATAGCACACTACCAACCTTTCTATTGCACACTCAAATAGATGAAAAATTTAGTTAGATTTTAAAGTGTTCGTAGGCCTTTGAGTAGCTGAAGGCTTACCTATTGACATCCTTATTGTTATCCACTTTTTACATTGGAGAAGCCCTATTCCTTAGTTTTTTTTAGAATGTTTTGTTAGCTCAGTTTTGGTAAGGAAAAAGCAGAGCTAATATAAAATAGTATATTATGTTAGTAAAATCTTCCCTAGAACTAAGGAGGGATATACAATGTTACAGAGGGTTGTTTTAGTATATTGAACTTTGAAAGAAAGCTTAGCCATTATTTTCAAAGTCATATAATGAAATTTGTCATATACTTGCCCTTATAACAAACATTGCGCAAACTTGGCTCCTTGGGATGATTGATTAAGTAGTTAATGGAGCTAAGTGACTATGACATCTATTACTTATTAAGAATATCTTGTAAGATGTAAATGATCACTGACTTTTTGGTGGAATGCATACATTGATTAGTGGAGTAGGAGGTGGATGTAGAGCTTGCAGTGACATTGGTGGAATTTGTAGATGGATCTAGTAGAGAAGAAGGTAGCATGGCAAGGGTTGTGATTAGAAAGGCTTTTGACATTGAAATCAAAAATATGTAGAGGCCTAATTTTAATACCTCGAACAATTGTTAGATTAACTTCTCACTTATAATTGAATGCATTATAGGTGAGGTTAGAATCCTTGCTAGTGGTAAACTTAATCCAGTGAATCTTTGAAGCTAAAAAGGAGATCATAAGGAAATACAAGATGAGATATTTTAAGGTGAGTTAAGTTAGTGATCATAGATCTATAGTTGATCCCTTATAAAGAGAACATTATGATAGATCAATTATCTAAGTGGGGGCCTATGAAAAATGGAATCTTCTAGTAAGAAAAACCGAGGCCTATATGCTTGAAAGTCCAAGTAAGCAGTATCAAACAATTGGAGGATGAGTGGATAAGAGAGATATGAAAATATATAACAATATGGAAAAGTTACAAAGGATATTAAGGAGATAGGTAGGGGTCAGCTGTAAGGTTGTGAGGTCCATCTTGATAAATAAGAAACATTATTATAGATATGTCATATATATCAAAGCATAACTTTGGAAACTTTAAAGTACTCTTTACTTATAGCTTGTATAAACATTGGAAAAAGGTTTGTAAAGTATATCAAATCAATCATTTATATTGTTAAGTAAAGTAGGATTCTAATTAAACTTCTATATAAGGTTACATCTACCTTGTCCTTGACATTATCTTTAGAAATTCATACGTTCATATGAAATAACTTATTTAGAACACACTATAAATGGTTACATAGTACAATTAAATCAAATAATCTTTTAAGAAATATAAAATTAGTTGCTTCTGAACCTTTAAAATAACTTAGCCTTATCCATATTACGTTTGTTATTGATAAATTTATACGCTTTTCATCCTAAAGAACTAATAGTCCTCTAAGACCTAACATATCAAACTCTATATCTATTTTCTTTTTAAAAACATCCACATACTCTTTACCACCTTCTGTTTTATTATTATTATGGACTGAGACAAGGTGTTAATCATCATCAATTTTCATAATGATATAGAGACTAGACATTTTGTCATTTATTTTCATCTTTTATTGTTCTAACTACTTATTTATTTTATTGCCTCTTAAATATTTTTTGATTCTATAACTTTTATTAAATTACTTAAATACTTTATTTTATCTATAAGCAATCATAAAATCTTTTAATTGTTTAACCTAAATAATTTTATGAGAAAATTAGTCAAATAAGTAGACTTTACATTAAGGTGAAAGAGGTTCTACCTATGTGTTTACAAATGCAATAGCATATCTAATAGTTTCTAGACTTACAAGTAATGCAAAATTTTTGGAACAAAGACTAACAAATTGTTTAAAGTATTCTTTCACCACTAATGATTTTTGTGTATGTTCATAAATCCATTTAGATTCAATTGATTATAAAAATATTTTTTTTATGGATCTTTCAAACAAGGACTATTTATGATTCTTTTTCTTCATTAAATCTTCATTCTCCATAAAGTTAATCCCATTTTATTCTCAATTGCTTTATAAAGTAGGTTAATCATAAGCCTGTCATGTAACATCCCGTTTTCAGAGAACGGGTCGGACCAGAGAAACGGGTCCAGATGTGGTAAATTACCACATCTCATGCTCATGCAGTAGTGAATAGTGAG
>JANIIA010000009.1:53364837-53375975 GCA_027478495.1 Erythroxylum alaternifolium | reverse complement strand
GAAGTGTTAAGTGATGTGACACGCCACCCTCGCGGGGCACGGATTCGGGTATCACAATCGATATCGGGTTCGGGTTCTGCGGGAGTTGGGGTGTTACATGTCATGCTTCTCTGCTCATAATTATTAACTAGAGGCCTTATCACTCTAATTACAAATCCATGTTTCATCCTTAAAATCTTATTACTGAACTTCTTAATACTGTTGAAGCGGAAACATATCTGTTTTTGACTTTGCAAACTTATATACCATTTCTTTCTTTAAATTTAATTAAAAATATTTAACCATTTTTGCATCTCTTCATTTGAGCTCTAATTACTGCATAATTATAAATTATGTAGCCTTTACATAGCTTGGTACAAATATAAAATTCTCCTTATTTCTATTACTTATATTCTTTCATTTTATTTCTAGAAGTAGAAAAATCATAAGCAAAGAAATATTTTTAGGTGCTTAATAGATGAAATATTTCGAAATTACTTCCCTTATAGCATCCTTCCTTTGAATGTTTAGGTAAGCAACATGTTTTATAAGTATACTAAACTATAGACTGCCTAGAATTTTGTTAGAATAGTTTTTCTATCATCATGCTTATAGTCATTTCTATTATATTTTCTTTCTTTATTCCATACTAGTTTGTTGTAAAGTGTAAGATGTTTCCATTAAATGCTTTAAACTTCTTATAACATAATATATGGGGTTATTTTCTAGCTTGAGATTCTTAAAGTAGAGGTCGATTGCTTTTCTTTTTTATCTTAAATTTTATTAATTCTAACAAATTCTCTTTCTTATTCTTAATGAAGACAATCCAGTAATATTAATCAAATTCATATAATAACATCATAGGGAACTTGGATCCATCCTAACATAATTTTATGTCCCTCTTTAACTCTCTAAAATGCTTCCTTAAGGAATAATCTAACCTATTTGTAACCTGACAAGATTGATATACATTAACACAAGTTTTTTATTTTACGAAAACTTAACACCACCACTTTTCAAGTTTTTTCTTTTAAGTTTTAGCAATATGATGAGAAATAATTCAATTTCCAAAAAATATATGATGAAGTTTTCTCTTAAATTTTAAAGTGACTTTAACATAATTAACATATTTGCATTCACTAGTATATATTCCTAATATTCTAGCATATATTCCTATTATTCTGGTCAACATAAGGGATTCATTAATTCATTCTGCTTTAATTTCACTTGTATCAATAAATGTATTCAAATTCTTAAAAATATAAATTAAATTTATTCCAATAAGTTATTATGAATTAGGGATATTTTGATATAACTTATAGATAAGTTATTATGAATTAGGGATATTTTGATATAACTTATAGAAAAACTATATGTTAAAAATAAACTTTATAGCTAATGGAATATAGATTTCTACATTCTCTTTACCTGACTTTATTACCACTTATAATTTTAGAAGAAATACCTATCAAATTCCTAAATAATGAAGTCAGTTATATGAGATCTACGATTAAAGTATGCAAGTCGTGAATGCTTATTAGTACAAAATAAGAGGCTTATCAATTTAAATGAACTTTTTTTAAGAGGAAACAATATCAACTGTGATTAAAAGCTTAAGAGTATTATTAACATTAGGCAGGATTATATACACAACATATATATGGAGTATAAAGACAACAACTATCCTAAATATGATTACAATCCTAATTAAAAGGAATAAATCAAGGAGAAGAATAAGGAGTAAATTAAGGAATATTTAAAGTTGATATTATCTGCAATAGGTAAGCATAAGATTAGGAGAGAATGTCTCTCTATTATATCCCCACAAGATGGACGATCGGTTAGTGAGACCATTCTTTGACACGAATTCATGGAATCAGGTGCGACTAAGCAGCTTAGTAAGAGCGTCAGCTAGTTGATCGTTGCCAGATATGTATGTCACACGTAGTGTTTGACTTTGAACATTCTCATAAAAAAATGGTAGTTAAGTCCTAAATGTTTCATTTTTAATGGAACTTCATATTTGCGGCAACATAGGTAGCTCCTATGTTATCACAGTAGAAGACCAGTTTGTTTATGGGTAAATGTCCTAGCTCAGTAAGTAAGTTTTGGACCCATAGGACTTCGGTAGTAGTTACAGCAACAGGTCGATACTCGACTTTAGTTGAAGACTGAGCAAGAGTTCATTCTTTGCGAGAACTCCAAGATATAGGATATCTACCTAAGTATATAATATAAACAATTGTAGAAATATAGTCATCTCTATCACCTACCCAGTCAGCGTCTGTAAAAGCATGAAAAGTAATAGACGAGTCGCGGCAAAGGAGTAAACCTTATGTAGTAGTCCTTGCAAGATAGTGTAATAGTCATTTGAGAGTGGCCCAATGATCTTCAGTAGGTTTGTGCATCTATTGAAATAACATGTTTACAACAAAGGAGTTGTCAAGTCTAGTTAAAGATAGGGATTGTAGGCTTCCTACAAGTGCTCGGTATTTAGTTAGGTTGGTTAGGGGAGTTCTAATATGCATGGATAGAGAGAGGATGAGTGGCTACAGGGGTGGGTATAGGTTTGGCATTAGACATATGGGCATAAATTTAAAGGTCTTGGATATATTTGTGTTGGCTAAGAAAGATGCCATAAGGAAGAGGTAACACCTCAACGCCAAGAAAATAGGATAGGGTACCAAGATCTTTAATGGAAAAACAAGAGGAGAATTTAGAGATGAATGTATTTAAGAGAGTGGAATTTGAGCTGGTGATAATGATATCATCAACATAGACAAATAGGTAGATTAGATCATAATTATAGAGTGAATAAAGATGTGTCAGAGATAGAATTTTTGAACCCAAGAGTAAGAAGATAGGATTTGAGTTCATTATACCAAGCTTGTGGAGCTTGTTTAAGACCATAAAGAGCTTTGAGAAGTTTGCAAACATGAATGGGATGAGATTGACTAACAAAACCAGGAATTTGTAACATAAAAATGTCTTCTATAAGAGAACCTTGGAAGAAAGCATTATTGATGTCAACTTGATGAAGAGACCACCCATAGGTTATGGCTAGAGAGAGAACAGTATAGACGGTAGCAGGTTTAACTATGGGACTAAAAATTTCAATGTAGTTTAGGCAGAGACATTGGTGGAACCATTTTGCTACTAGGTGAGCCTTGTGATGATCTATGGAGCCATCCGAGTTATACTTAGTCCTAAAAACCCACTTATAACTAATGAGATTTTGAGATGGAGAGGGGGGAACAAGGTCCCATGTTTTGTTTTTGACCAAGGCATTGTATTCGGTTTGAATGGCCTCACGTCAAACCAGGCTTTTGAGAGCTTGAGTGATGGTGTTAGGCTTAGTAGAAGAAGGTTGGAGAGAGACATAGAGATTCATTTTATTAATAGGTTTGTAAATATTATTTTGTAGGTGAGTGATAGGGCGTGGTGGAGGTGGAGGGTAAGGAGGAGGAGAAGAAGGAGTTGAGGAAACTATGGGCTGGGAGGGGGTTGAGGATTCGGGTGCAATGATCGAGGGAGGAGAGAGAGGAGAGGGGGAGGCTTGCGGGTTTTGGGAGGGGGAAGCTGGTGTGGATGATGCAGTGGAAATAATGGGGAGATGAAATGCACACCATTAGTCCGTGGACATGTGCGGTGGTGCAGACATGGAAGAGGAGGAAAAAGGGAATTTATGCTAAATGAATTTGACATGTCGAGAATCATAAATTTTGTTTGAATTGGGATCAAGACTATAGTAGGCACTTTGGGTAGGGGAATAGCCAACAAAAATATAAGGAGAGGAACGTGGATCAAGTTTATTTGAGGTATAGGGATGTAGTCATGGATAACAAAGAAATCCAAAGCTATAGAGTTTGAGATAATTAGGCGTGTGGCCATGGAGTTTAGAGTAAGGGGATTTAAGGTAAAGTGTAGGAGTAGGCATACGATTAATTAAATAGCAAGTAGTAGTAAATGCAAGAGGCCAATATTTTCGTGGTGTAGAGGATGAGTAAGGAGGGAAAAATCGGTTTCAACAGTATGATGGTGACGACGCTCCGAGTAACCATTATGTTCGGACGTATGAGGAGGGTAAGTAGGTGAGTTACGCCAGGAGACTCAAGAGTTGGATCTAAACCAATATATTCACCACCATTGTCACAAAAAATTGTAATTATGAGGCGTTTCATGAATTTTTCAACCAATAGTTTGAATTAATTAAAAATGAAAGTAGCATCATTTTTGTGTTTGAGAGGATAAACCCTCACATATTTGGAATAATGATCACAAAAATAAGATAATATTTTTAGCCACCAAAAGAAAGGGTAGGGGAAGTCCAAACACCATTATAAAGAACATCAAAGGAACATGAGATTGAATGGTATTTTGATAGAATGGTAATTTGTGTCTCTTATTGCAATCATATGAATTACAATGAAAAGAAACTGACTTTGGAATATTTAAGTTAAAAGCATTGCTAATATGATGAAGAATGGAATAGGATGGATGACCTAATTTATAATGCCAATCAATAGTAGATGTCAACTTGATGAAGGGAAGAGTAGGATGAGTGGGATGCCATTGATAGATTCCAGATTTAGTTGAGCCTTGAAGAAGAAGTGCCCTATGTGAAGATCCTTCATAAGGTAGGAATTAGGTAGGAAGGTGATAGAAGTATTATTATCATGACAGAATTTAGAAATAGAAATAATATTGTAAGAAACGGAAGGCACATGAAGAATATGATTAAGATGGAATTTAGTAGTAGGAGTAAGAAGAGAAGTTGAACTAGTGTTTGAGATGGCTAGGCTCAAGCCATCTCTAATAATGAGTTCCTCAGTACCATCATAGGGGGAGTGAAGAGCAAGGTTGTCAAGGTCATAAGTGATATGATGAGTAGCGCCACTGTCGAGGAGTTAGCCAGTGGAGGTGGATTTAGTAATAGTGGCAGCATAGGCATAAGGAAATGGGGATTGGTAGCCTTCGATGATAGGGCGAGGTTGGGCATAAGGAGGAACCGCGAGTCGTTTGGAGGATTGAGAAGGTAGTATGACATTCGAATATTGATAGCGAAAAATGGGACAATGAGAGACATAATAACCTTAGTTCTGGCACCATTGACAACATCCTTTGATGGGTTGAGAAGGTTGAGTAGGAGGACGGGAGTTGGATTGGTTTGGAGTGGGGAGAAGGCCGACATTGGAGGAGGAAGGATGATTTTGATAGTTAAGGTTTTAGTGTTTGGCCGCACAGTTAAAAGTAGCAGGGAAGGTATTGGATGAGTTAGTTTTTTGTTTGAGGGAGACTTCATGATTGATGAGTTTTTCAAGTAACTCATTAAACGTGATAGGAGTTTCTTGGCTTTGAATAACATTTATGACACCATCATAGTCAGAGTCGTTGAGTTGGTTAAGAACTTTGTCAACGATGTCCTCGGGATTAAGGGGACGACCAAGGGAGGCTAGTTAGTCGGTACAACGTTTGATGTCTTGCATATAGTCAGAAATCAAATGAGTATCCTTAATAATATTGTGAAGATGATCTTTTATTTGTTTAAGATGGCCTTTGGAGGGATTGGCATAGGTCTTAGCAAGAGTTTGCCAAGTGTCATGGGTAGTTGGACATTGCGAAATGAGAGGAAAGAGTGGGTTAGAAAGCATGCTAGCAAGAGCTCCAAGAATGAGCTTCTCTTGACGGAACTATATGGTGTAGGAAGGATCAGTAGTGGTTGTATCATTTTCACTAATGGTTTTAGAGGGAGCAGGATGAGAACCATCTATGAATTTATATAGGTCATAGCTAATAAGGGTAGCTTCAAGTTGAGTGATATGTGTTTAATTGTTGATACATTAATCATTTACAGTTAGTGATTAATGATGAGAAGATGCTTAAGATGCTCACTTTAACTCATATATGATTTTAAGTACAATTTAGAAGCAAAGAAATTAAAGTGAGTCGAAAGCACTACATTTGGGCCATTTTTTGAAGTTTAATTCTCACTTGTTTTCTTGGAACAAGAAGAAGAAAATTAAAAGAAAAAAATAAAAGCACAAAATGCAAAGAATGCGTCCATAGAGCCCAGGTGCAGTACATGGAGCGTGCATATGGTGGAAATAAATGGACCAAAATGCTTGCACAATATGAATGAAACATAGCAACATGATAGAAGCAAGCAGGAAACATAACAAGTTATTGTGGAAACATAACACACAAAGACATTCCACACTAAAACAACAACGCACAGCTGGGTAGGGAGTTTTTCTTAACAGGAAACAACAACGTAGAGAGGGGCATGAGGTTTAGAAGGTTTTGTGAATAGTAACGTGGTCTAGGAAATAAAATTATCATATTAAAGCTACAGTAAGGGAGGAGAGCTGCAAGAGAAGGCTGGCAGAAGAATGGAAAAAGTGGCGTGAGTGAAAATAGAAGAGAGTTTTGTGATACATGAATAGTGGAGATGGACCAACATCTTTAATTGTCACATCGTAGAGAGAAGAGAAGCTTGCAGGAAAGAGTAAAGAGCCAAAGGGGGCTTCAATAGGGTTAATTTTCATGGGGCTAAAGCATTGTCTTGAGAGACTTATGGAAGGTTAAACGTCCCGACACCAATTCGGAGGTGACATCGATGCCGATGACTTAGGTTAAGCATTTTTTTATTGTTTTGTTGTTTCTTTCTCTCATTTGAAATTGATTATGTTATCTTGTATGGATTGATTGGGTATTTGAATGATGATGATTTTATTGCTCTACCGAATCGTTTTACATGAAAACCTATTGCTAGAATTGAATGCAATACGTAATTGTTGTATTCTTGATTCATTTGTAGCAACTAATGGTTCCGAATCATTAGAGCTAACATAACATAGGTTAAATAATCCGAGCTTGTGTGATTAGTACCTAGATTGATATATTTTTTTGATTTGTAAAGCAGTTGTCTGGATAAACTTAGAAAGCTTATTCTAGGTTTCTCGATAGCTAGGGTTAATTAACGAGCACTTCGTGATTAACTAGGATCTAAGAAAAAATTGGGATTAATAGAACTTGTTGTTAATCTACGACCGATAATTTGTTAAGTGAGATAAAAGAATAATAAATCAATGAATTATGCTTAATTATAGTGTAGGTTGAGATTGAACCAAAGAATCGGATCCTTACCGAATTTCCTAATTTTATCACTTTTTGCATGTTTTCTTTAATTTGTTTTCATTAGGTTTTGTTTTATTTTATTTTCTTATTAAATCCAACACCCCCCATTACCTAAACATCAATTAATTTCATTTCATAAGCTAACTAAACACTCCTTGTGGGATCGACCTAGACTTAATACTGTTATAATAGTAGTCTAGTTATTTTATTTTGACTAGTGTTACGACACGCCGGTCATTGAGTTTTCCATGGTATATAATTTGTGGGAGTGAGTTTAAGTATGGGAGATGATGATGAAAGCCTTGGAAGGTTTAGCATTGTTAGGGATAAGAGCTTGATCATTGGTTGCCACTGAGGAAGAATGAAGGTTAAAAAGCTGTGGGAAGCAGAGTAAGAAAATTTTTTTGGATCAATGCTCTGATACCATATAAAGGAAACAATATCAATTATGATTAAAAGCTTAAGAATATTATTAACATTAGGCAGGTTTATATACACAACATATATATGGAGTACAAAGATAACAGTTATCCTAAATATAATTACAATCTTAATTAAAAGGAATAAATCAAAGAAAAGATTAGGGAGTAAATTAAGGAGTATTTACAGTTGATATTATCAACAATAGGTAAGCTTAAGATTAGGAGAGAATGTCTCTCTATCACTTTCCATTTCTTTTTGCTTTTGTATGTAAATTTTCTCCTATAAATGGAAAGTCATTTAACAATTTGACCATAAGGGATATTGACTAAGTGTATTTTCTATTCATTATCATTATAACTTATGCTTATCAAAAAATATATTTTCACTTATATTTATAGATCATTTTCAAATGCCTTATTTACATTATATTCTATATTGGACATGAACTAATAAAAGTAAATAGCATGATTTATCCTTTTATAATAAGTGAAATGTGCAAGTCTTTTATTCTTATTTTCACTACCTTATTGCCACTACAACAGAAGGGACTTTTAGCTACGTGTTCTTTGGCGAGGAATTATAAAGCGTTATTAAAAGATATGTATTGACTACGAATTAAATATTCATCATCAACAGTCTAATATTTTGAGACGTTATACAAAAGCGTTGGTAAATGAATATATTTTACGACGATCAAAGGAAATTCTTGTAGTAGGAAATTTTTTTTACGAAGGTTATCAAATTTCATCGCCAATATGACAACATTTAGTGACGAATAGGAACATCGTCTCAAGAAGTCATGGTAAATCAATATATTTTGTGACGATTAGAAGGAATCGTTGTAAATTGTACTTATAAATAACGACAAAAATGTAATTCATCACCGATATATTGTCATTTTGAGACGACTATCTAAATCATCGCTAAAAGTTTTGAGAAACGAATATATTATGCCACGATTATTGAGAAACGTCACAAAAGGAGCCACTTTTTGTGACTATTTTAAAGATTCATTGCCAAAATGATAGCATTTAGTGACGATTATTGAAATCGTCGCTAGAGGTTGATAATTATATGTTTGGTAAAGTTGATGTTAAATAATATTATAATTTCTTAGGGTAATTTTGATGAATTTTGTATGTGATAGTATTCTTAAAAATAATAATATATAGAAGATAGTTTTTTAATGGTAAGTGTACTTAATAATCCTAATTAAGGTTAATTATAATTGACATTTATATGATTTTTTATATTTTTTCATTTGCCTTATTTATAAATTTGTTTCAATAGCTAATGCATTAAAAATCTATAAATTTGTTTAAATCTATGGATTTATATATAAATGATTCTTTAATGATGCCTATTATACATAGTACTACACCTTTGTTCATAACAAAATTTAATGAAAATAGAATGCAATATCTAAAAATTGTAAAATGTTTTCATAGTTTTAAACATATTGTTGAAAAACATATGGTAGGTAATTTAAAATTTGACAAGTAATAAATTTTAGACATAAAAAGATATTCACACGTAAAATTTTAATTTTTATAGGATAAAAACCATAAATATAAGTTAACTACTATTCTTAATCGTTAATATTTATTAACAATAAAATAATAATATATAAATATATCGAAAATGGTGGTAATATAATATTTTGATTTATGGTGAATAGAATAATATTTTAATTAGAAGTTTAACAACTCTTATAACATACAACAACAACACCCATTATGAATCTCGCTGATACACAAGGTCTAAAGAGCTCCAATAGTACGCAACCTTACCTTTAACTAGCAGCACGGCTATTTCCAAAATTCTTACAGACATAACAATAAATAAAGTTTCATCCTGATTCCATCGAAAAGGAAATGAAATAATTATTTTTTTGAATTCCAAGTGACATGAGAGTTGGTAAAGGTAAATGAGTTCCCTATGTCTGGATTTCCAAGAAGGGTCCTTGCACGTTTGAAGGTATCAATTGAAAAAGTCAAAGATCTTCCCTCAAGTATTAGGTTATTGACACCTTTTTCCAACAACTTCGTGGTTATAACTAAATTAGTAGAAGATCAAGTTAACAAATCCCCAGATGCAGTATAGATCACTGAATTAGATAAATCGCCAATAAGATGTATTTCACCTCAGACATAATTAGTATAGAACTTAGATAGCTATTTTAGTCAAACCATATAACGAATGCAAATTGGAACGCATGCATGCCTGATTGAACAGATATAGTAATTGGAATCAACGATTGCTCCAAAACAACTGATTTCTCTAATCTTGTACGGAACATCGTGACATCGCCACTGCCTCTATTTCTATCTATGTTCTCTTGAAAATTTAGGGAATCTTAACACAACATATAGTATATACAATCAAATGTTCATATATATAATAACTTCATAATAGGAAATGATATACAGATAGTAAAGAAAGAGAGGTAGTTCAGATGATACTAAAAACCTTGAAAAGAAGATCGACCATAGAAGGCAAGCGGTTATTAGTGTATGAACAGGGGGTTTTTCTGCATTGATTTGTTCTTCATTGGGGACAATTTTGCCACATTCCTCAAGTGGAAATCATTTCCATAATCAGAAACTAGTCGTCACATCGACATCCCTTGATGAATTAATGTTAACAGTTATATTCTGAAAAATCAATTTAACATAAAATTCATTATGTTCAGTTAAATTCTCGATGATAAGTGAAAGTACTACAGTTCAATAGTTACATCTTCTATCTGCCCATTGAGATGAAAGTTACCCTTATTAAAATGAAAATTATCCATTTACCCTTTATATCATATCCTAATTTTAGAATTTATAGTAAAGTACAAATGACCATGTTCTTTATGTACAGAAATATAGTATTTTCTATGTAAGGTTATATTACTATTATAATAAAATGTGAAATTTTCAATATGAATAAGTGGTTTATACTAAAAAAGAGTATTTTTCATAACAACAAAATGAAAAGGTTCATTAGAAGAGTTAAATGCTCCTAGAGACCTTTCATAAAATAGTTAGCAGGCTTTTTATAAAGAAACATTGAAGGTGGTTAAAAAAATGTCAACCCATAGAAAACCAACAAAGAAAGAAAAAATCATCTTCTAAACACAAACACAAACACAAGCAAAACCTATACACCATAAGCAGAACACAAAACTCATAAACACCTAAATGTATTGGTAAAGCAGAGCACATGAAGGAGGGTTTGAAAATAGAAAAGAAGAACAACAATACCAACATAAGTAAGGACACTTCTTTTACGATGATGACCACAACACACAAGACGAGTACAAGAGAGGGTACGATGCTTATTAGATAGTGAACAGAGAGGAATGTTGATGGATAACACGAAAACAAAGGGAGGTTCATTTTTGTGTTAATAACCTAGTAGAAAACGACGTTGTTTTCGATTAAGTTGAAAGAAATATTCCATTTGGTCAGGATTAAAAAACTAATTACGAAATGGTTTTTCATTACCATTTAGCTAAGATAAATATATATAATATAAAAATTATATGTTACAGTACAAAATTTTTATATAATAAATAGATAATTATTATTAAATAGAGTAATATATATATTACA
>JANIIA010000009.1:53349391-53364450 GCA_027478495.1 Erythroxylum alaternifolium | reverse complement strand
ATTTTATATTTATTATTCATTTTATATTTATTATTTATATAATATATATATATATATTTAAATTTGTGTGTATTTAAATTTTTATATATTTATAATAATCATAGTCCATTTATTACAATAATAATCATAATCCATTTATAACAATATATTTATAAATATATATATGTTCTATAGTATTGTTATATAAAAAAATCGACATAATACATTTATTATATAATTATATTTGTTGAACCTAGGGTTTGATGCATACAAGTATTTTTGTTGGAACATTGATACATAACTAATGGAATGCTTAGAGTATCCCCATTTCCTAATAAAATGATCTTGTCAATATCAGTATAAATAATCTTTCTCTCATGTTCTGCTAAAGTGGGAACCCCTAAATCTAGGGCCACTTGGCAAAACTTCGCTAAAAAGATTTATTGACATTTCATAAAACGTTGCTAAAAGGATTTATTCACGTTTCATAAAATGTTGCTAAAAGGATTTATCCACGTTTTATATAACGTTGCTAAAATTGTTCAGCAACGTTATAAAACATGTCACTAATAAACGTAGCTATAACATTTTCCCTGCTAATTCCATCTCATTGCCAATAATTTTCACTACCTAATGCATTTTCATCATTAAAACATTTAGCCATGAAATGGAAGAGAAAATAAAAATAACTTGCGACGAACTGCTTTATTGTCACCTTTACATTTTGGCTACGGATCACGATTGTACCCAAATAATTTCTGCGACAATTGTGTAATAACGTTGTCTATAGTGTTTTGTTACCGAATTTTTGCGGTGATCTCAACCACAATTTCTTATCGTCACTAAATACTAATTTTAGCGACAAACGTCTTCGTCGCTAAAACCTTGTTCTGTTGTAGTATGTTCATTTTCTATTTTTTGTTTTATCTTCTTCTCAACTTCAGTCTATCCTTAACTGTGATTGTTCTAACCTAGTTAAACTTAGAATTAACCCTAAATACCTCTTTTATTGTAACTTCTTGCTTGTAAGACCATCCTTTGCTCCTAATCTCAAAAAGGACTTATTAGCTCTATCGATGTGATTCGTAACAGAAGTATAAGCTCCTCTAAAGGTTAAACTTTTTCTTCAACCCTTTCGGAAACATCAATAACATTTTTCTAACATTTCTTTTACCTTCTAAATCCTTTCTAAACAATTTTAATTGTTTAAGAGTTTTACAAATAACATGGATGATTAGTATTATAATGCGACAGGTATTATAACATTCAATCATGTTAAATCATTCTTTTGATTTTCTCCAATCAAAATAACTATATAATAAAAATTTAGATTATAAATTTATACAAAAGGTAGGGAAATGGAAATACTAATTTATAAAATATAAAAAAGAAAATATCATAAAAGTTCAACAAAATTATGTATTATATATAACTAGAATTTTTATCTTAAATTTTACTAAAAAGGTTTAGTTTAAATAACATTAGACGAATATATCGATAAATAATTATAAATGAATGTAATATACCTAAGACATTAAAACTTAAAAATATGTAAAGACGAATTGAAATTTGGAATATACTCAAAAAATAGAAAGGAAGTTTCTTACCAGAAAAAAATAACTTAAAATATCATAGAATATAGAAGGCATACTTTTAAAAATTTCCTATTTAATAAATAATACCATAAGAAGTTAACAATAAGCATCCATAGTTTGCTAGCTAAATTATAATTGTGCCTTTACAGATATAATTGGTTTAGATTTTAATTGACATTTAAATGTAAGATTTGCTCAGTAAGTATCGTTAGTCTAACAGGAAAAATTGAAGCTACTAACATTATGACATTTTGGTGCACGTATTATTTAATAATGGGAACTTATATACAGAAGCAATTCATGCCTCTAGACAGTAAAGAAAATTTCTGTAAGAACCTTACATCCATAGTAGATATATACTCTTCTTTTCTTTTCTTTTTTTTTGGGGAAAGAATAGTTGATATATGATTTGCATTAGACTAACTCCTGTAACTCAAAAATAGCAATTCAGATACAACCTAAAGACAGTATGCTGGCTAGCTATAAATCATTTTCTCTCTTTGTTTCCCTCTATATATGGATTTTCCATTTCCCATTCACAATGGAAAAAAGAGAACTTTTGTCCGTACGTTTAAAGAACATACAAACTACTCCATTTTTGATTTAGTTTTCCTATACCAGAATCAAGATTCTGAAAATCAGTCTTCTTTCAAGGATCGTATGCCATTCTCCAACCTTTTGTTTTATTTTAAGTTGAACTAATATCTTATTGAGGTTCTGAAAACAACTAAAAGTATTCATTACTAAATCCTATAATTGATAATCAATTCAAGGAGAAGCAGTTGACTCTACTGTTAACAATAACAAAATACGAGTTAAATGGAGTTAAGCATATGCTGGAGGTACTTTTAGCCTTGATATCATTATCAAGGAATCAATTGTTATTGGGTTAAGGTCGAAATGAAATGTTCTTTTTTTAGGTATTATCCCCCACAGTTATATTACTAAACCCATCTTTATTCCCAATAATATCCCACCCCACCTAGATGCCTAAGCTTATGAGTTCCACCCTTCTTTATGAGGAACTTCGAGAATAAAGTATCTGCGCCGCAATTACTAGGTTAAAATTATAATAAGCTTTTGTTCCATTAGTAAAGGTACTGAAGGAAATTAGAAGCCGTCTTTCTTGCATATTCTAAATTTTGGAAACTCTTCACGCTGTTCGATTTACTCTACAAAATCTTTAAAGAAAATAGAAAGTTCTTTCTATAATTGAACTTTCATGCCATTCAAATGTGGAGCATAAACTGAAACTTCGTCTACAAGCCATGGCAAGTGAATTGGTATATTGTAATATTGTGAATTCTGTTTAAGCTTTGACAATCAATTAACAGATAAAGCATTTATTCTCATTACGTCGTGCCTTTTTTCTCCCACAAACTTTTTCACTCATTTTCCTCCAACCAAACGATATTTGGGTTCACCTTTTCCAATATATTCTTCGCGCAAGGTCAAGGGGAATATTAGTGCAAGTTTACGATTAGAGAGACCTAACATTTTGATTATTGAATCGGGTAATTATATATTTAATCATTTTATCACAGTGTATTTCTCAATAAAATTATTCTGGTTTTGGTCCTCTAATAGCAAAATGAAAATGTGTTATGTCATGTCATTAAAATGCTGATGTGGTAATTCCAAGCAAAATGAGCATAAAACACGCTCCATACGGATCACTTTAGATTTCATTCTGTCTTGGTTTTAGTTTTCCTAAAACAACTATGCATATGATGAAGGAATGAAAAGGTAGAATTTCAGAACCTAAACAAACTTGTACCATAAGAATAGATGGGCCAAGTCTAGTAGTGGCTTCTTGCACGAGGCAATAGTGAATTTCATGGATTTGTTAATAGTCCAAGCAAAGCAATCTTTCCCTTAATTGGTCAGGGGAGTAAGCTGGCCAGTTCTTGGTTATAAGATCGTTTCCTCTTAAAGAATATGGCTAGGTCCAGCTATTATTAAGTATTAGTATTTGACCTTTTACTTCTCTTGGTACAATTGTCTGGTGGCATTGCACATTGAGGTCCTAACCGATAGTAATGATCAAACTAGAAATTTGTTGTTATACCATTCGTAATATGGACAATTAAAGGCTAAATTAATTCCCTAATACTCAGAATCTATTAGAAGGTTCAAAGCTAAATATAGCTAGGGGGAATAATCCGGATGCTTGTTCTTTTCAAGTAGTAACAATGTACCTACCTCACCAATAAGTTTTCTTTTTTCGTATATAGTTTCCATATCCTTTAACTAGAAGGATTTTGCTCATTTTCCCAACAAACGTGAGTTCTAAACTCCTAAATTTTTAGGTTGGAAAAATTGGCTTAACTTGATACAAAGAGTTTTATTTGAGGAATTAGCACAATTCTATATGAATTCCCTAATCAGCATATCAATGGTCTTTATTACACCTTTAGTGATGGCAATATGAGAGTAATAGTAGTTATATAAATTGCAGAGAATGTCAGTGGCCAATTGAAGCTTGCCGCATAAGATAGATATCTATTATACTAAGCTTGCACTCTCTTTTGAATAGAGCTACTTAGAGGAGAATGATCTTCTACACTTAGTATTTTAATAAATATTGGAACTCCTAGATACTTAAAAGGAGGATTAACAAGACTACTGATGATAACAGAAGAACCAGTGGAAATGATGAGCAAACTCTTATTAGGATTAGAAGTAAGTCCATAAATAGTTTTAAATGCCTCTAAAGAGTCAACAAGAGTTATGATAGATAATTGATTAACACCACATGATTAACACCACATAACATTAATAAGTCTTCTACAAAAGAAAGCTATGATATTTTGAGCTTGCCGTACCTATATTGATATTTAAATTATGTTTTTTTGTTGATAATAGGTATGATAGCAAGAGATCACCCTATCTAAGACCTTGGGAGGCTTCAAACATCACAGTTGGTTATTTATTAACTATGATATAGCAAGAAGATGAGGTTAAGTAGTTTGAAATTCTTTTCACAAACTTATTAGGATAACTAAAGGTAAGAAAACCTCCTTGAGGAAGTCCCAATTCATTGAGTTAAAAGATATGGTGAAATCAATTTTCAAGACACAACAAGAAATGGTCAGGTAATCATTCAAAGTAAAGGAGTTAGGCTTCTTTGGGACTAAACATAGATTGGTCTTATGCAATTCACTTAGTATCCTCCTAATGTTCAAGAACTCCAGGATTATGTTGATGATCAAAAAGTTAGTTCAATCTTAAATAACCTGAAAGAATATGGCATTAAAGCCATCTAGTTTAGGGGCCTTATTAGGGTGTAGACGATAGTGGTAGATTGCATAATGTTTTAGTGGGTAGTTTAGTATGTATTTAGTGTTAAATTGAATGATTAGAGCATGTTTAGGTTAGGATTGTGTTATTTAGTTAGAAATTTGTGTTTAAGTGTTTTACAGGTTAAAGCATGCTATTGAGCTTAGATTTTAGGTATTTGAGGTGCTTTGATGTGTTTGCTAAAGTTTCAGATCAAATATCGAAGAACGGAGAGAATTTGGAGGTAACTCGAAGCAAGGCCCAGACCCATGATCGTGATAGAAGCATGGAGGGTCTGCCATGATCGAGGCTCCTTCTGCCACGATTGTGACAGAGAGCAAAAGTCTTGGGCCATGATCGTAGAAATATGGGTCACGATTGTGGCTTGTGCAATAGACAACACTAACAACCTCCTACATATAATTTATCGAGGGACATTTGGGACTTTTTAGACCTAGGAAAACCACCCTAGGGTTTACCTAAAATGGAAATATTATATAAAGAAAGAGAAAGAACCCTAAAGGGAGCTCTATTCTCTGGCACTTTGAGATAGATCCAAGGAGAGCAGAAGAAGAAGAGAGAAGAAGGAGAAAGGAAGAAGGACAAGAAGGGTTGTAGTGCTACTATCTTCTTGATTTATTTCGACCCTTCCAAGCGACATTTCATTTCATCTTTATTGTTCTTTCTGTTGAATGTATAACATGGATTTAGGTTTGATGATGTTATAAACTTCTTTAGGGAGTTATTTTTGAATTAATGCTAATGTGATTTCTATTAATGTTAATACATTGGGTGTTGTGATTTTTTTGTATTTGTATGCTTCAGTAACAAATAAAGAGAGTGAACCAATAGCAAAATAATTAGATTGGGTAATGAGAGTTAAAAAATCTAATGGATCATGCAAATAAACAAATCGGGAATTTAGATAAAGAGAGATCTTATATGAGGACTCGACTGTCTATTAAAGGGCTTAAGATCTGATTAGATTTGTGGGTTTTTGTTAATTGAGAGATTGGAAATTCCATAATTCAATTAGGGGTTATGATTTAGGGTTGAATGATTATAACTCGAGAGAGAGTAATACAACCTTCGAAAGTCTAAGACCAATACTGTATTAAACCAAAAGTAATCATGTTAGCATTTGATGGTAGGATAAATCCCCCTTCTCGTAATCGACTAATCTTCCTTGTGTGATTTCCATTGTTAATTTGGTGGTGCTCAATTTTATTCTTTGTGTGTTAATTTTACATTTTAATTTCAATTAATCATCTTAACTTGTTTATTTTTTTGTGCAATTTTTATTTTCATTTTAATAATTCTTTAGGCCTTAGATAACTTAGAATTAGGTTAGTTCAATAACTCCTCTAAGGATCAACACCTCACACTCTACATCCACGACCTGTGCTCTTGCATTATATTGAGGGTTTTAAATAGATTAAAACTTGCCTTAATAAGTTTTTGGAGTCCTTGTCGGGGAGTTAGTAGGATTAGTTTGGTTTTCGTAGTTTAAGGCGTTCTCATCATTCTTGTGTCCTTGCATCTGCATGAACATAAGAGTCACTCGAAGTTTAAGTTAAATCGCTGAAACCCTAGCACTCGACATGACTCGCTTGGAATGAGCCATTTGAAGAGTCAAATGATAAGAAGAAGAAATTGAAGAACCGATAGCTGAGGAATTTCATCAAAAGTTTTAGTAAGGAGGAACTGATTCTAGTCGAAATAAAAACTAGACTACTACTATAGCAGTGGTGAGTTTAAGCAGATCCTACAAAGAGTGTGTGTAAAGTTGTTAAAATGAAATTAATCGGTGTTTAAGTTAAGGAGTGTTTTGAATTTCAGAAATAAGAAAATAAAATGAAATTAGACTAATAAAAAAATTAAAGAAAACATGCAAAAAATGATAGAAGTGGGGAATTTGGTAGGACCTGATTTTTTGATTCAATCTCAGCCTACACCCTAATTAAACATATTTCATTGATTTGTTGTTCTCAACCCTCTCCTAGAAACTATTAATCGTGAGTTAATAATTAACCTGAGTTTTTCCTTAGGTATTGTTTAATCAAGATATGATCGTTGATTAAACCTAACCATCGAATGACCTAGGATACAATCTCTAGATTCAATTAGGCAGTAGCATTATGAATTAGGAAAACCGATTAATCAAGGCAACAACCACATACAATGCATCCTTTAACCTAGGTCATGTTATCCCTAATTGTAACACCCCACTATTGTAAAGTATATACTCGAACACCTAGACGAGATTCAAGAACATATCTTATGATAATGGCATGTTAGAACAATCACAATCACCTAATGTGGCATAAAAAATAAATCACAAATATATTAAAGATCATTTCCTTATTCCATTTACAAAACATAATTTACAATGTCGCTTTTCACTTTATAATCCATATATACACTGTATCAAAAGCATTTGAGAGTTTAATGCTCTTTACAACATATTCTACATAGAATGAGAAACTAAACAAAAACATTCTATTTAACTCCTTAGTCTCAGCTGACCAGACCTTTGAGCCATTTCTTGAGTCCAAAATGCAAGTACAAGACTTCTTTTAGAATGTCTCAGAAGCTAAGTCTCCTCTCTCGTACCTAAAAATTAACGTTGCAATTTTGATGAGTTTTGTGAACTCAGTGAGCGAACCATCATTGATGTACTCACTCATATCATTTTCAAAACAATTCACTATTTAAATCACAGACAAATCATATGATCAAATATTGCATATCACTTTACATTTCAATATAATTCAACAAATATATTTTATGTACACTTTCACATTTCATTTTCAGAAAAAGTAATTCACTTCAGTCTTTCATATAATACATATCAAGTTGTATATGCAATGCACATGTGACTAACTTTCAATTGTTACTTTATTGTGATCGAGAACCTTTTTAAGCAGTCTGTTTCACATGTTCATTGGACCTAAATCCGACATTCAACATTTTTTTAAGTACATGCATTTTTCTTAGATGCGCATACAATCAACACTCCCAATACATTCCCAATTATCAAACTCCTTGGATCATTAATGTCATAAATTATCAATTATATCAATTACAATTCAATAAATAACATTTTTACATAAATAAATCAATCTTAGTGAGAATCATCTAGGTTGACTCACAGTATGTTCCAAATAGTTATTGCCTCGACGATCCGGTAATATCTAGATGCTGGCTTTCGACTTGAGCGTCTAAACCATGCAATACACACATTTACACATTACTAAATTGCTCAATCATATTAGTACCTAATCATACACATATGTATATGTATTATATTCAATGCATGCTCAATGACTTTCCCGAGTATGTATCCTTAATCACAAGTCTTGTCTATTCAAACCATTCATTCATTAACCCTTTTCTAACAATATACATTCACATAATTTCCCAATTCTCATTCATTCATACCTACTAAATTATTCATATCCTTTGTTTACATTTATATGAACATCTTCTTTCCTTTAACACTCTTAAAGTCCAAACTTAGATACATTGATAACAAACAATCTTTCCCTTAAGGTACAACATCATTTAACAACTTCAACTTATGAAACATTTAACCAACTTATTCAAGCAACAATCTAGATTTATTTCAAGCCTTAATCAAGTCTATATGTAATATAGTAAAGTACCTTAGCATTATTTGGTTCAACAATAACACAAAACTAAAGTTAACGTTTCAGAAGTATGCCCACGATCGTGGTGGACCATGCCACACTCATAATAGAAGCTTGTTGAATAGGCCATGACCATGGGAACTATTGCCACGGTTATGACAGAACCCAAATAACTAGGCCACTATTATGCTCCTAAGGTTACGATCCTGACAAAACCTAAATAACTAGGCCATGATCGTGCACCTAAGGCCACGATCATGCACTACATTGTTTCCCTCATTTCTACATGAATATATCAAACTTAGACATAAACCAAACACTGAAATTTTCTAGATTACAAGCCATTTAAACCTACTTCATTACATGATCATATAGCTTCCATCTTGATTACACTAAAGTTCTTTAAACTTTGTTCATTTTTTTATCACTAACAATCACTTCTTATACATCCACATACATTTCCAATTTAAGAACACTATATTAACATCTTTCTTTAACATAAATTCACCTTCTTTATACATCAAATTTTAGTCCAATTCATCCATCTAATAACCTATACTCCATAGTTTTCATACACCAAAAATAAACATAAAAATAACTTCCAAGTTCATTTAACATATTCCAGCACACTTCATCATCAACATCATAAAAATTTCATTCCAATTCACGCATCATTCTCATACTATTAAACATGTCATAAAGATCATATTGCTATTTACTTATTAAGCTTCCAATTTTAGCTCAAAACATTAAGGTAATCTATCCCTCTAAGTAAGCAAGATCAACACAATTCTAAGATGAAAATGAGTTAGTTTTCGGTAGTAAGGTGAAGGTAACAATAAGCTAGTTTTCTTGGTTATTTTATGAAGGATTAAAGTGGATTTTAGGGTGGCAATTTAGCTAGGGTAAAGAACGTAATAAAGAGACAAGATAGAAGGAATTTCAGTGGTGAAACAATAATGAATACAACAGAAACTTTGCTGCAGAATCTTGCTTCATAAAATGCTAGTTGTCACCAACTTTAAAAGACATATGTCTTAAGGCATATTAGCCATTTGCCCACTTAATATGCTGCAATTAATCTACTGCTTAAGCTGCCATATGTCTTTTAATAATTATTCCACGTGTCACATAATAATTGATCCATTTGTCAATTAATTACTAGTCCATTTGTTACTCATTTATCTATGCTAAATGTCACTTAATTATAGGCTTAGTCACCCTAATTTTCCATGTATCAATTTATCTTACCACTTGGCATTTTTCCTAGTCCAACTATACATATTAATTCGTCACTCTTCCAATTAATAACAATTTCAAATTACTAATTGTAATCCAATCAAACTAAAATTCAAGACATAACAATTCACAATTCACTTTATGTTCAGTTTTAATCCTTCATACCCTGGAATATGTCAATTGAGTGCATACGCTATCTTTGTAATATGTACAAATTATAATTCATGTGTGTTTGCTAATGGTATGCATATGAATGAAATGCTCTTAATGCCATTATTCATTTTTTAATGTCTAGGGTTTTAACCCTAGATATGTTCTGGAAACTGGAAATTACAACTCTCCCCCTTAAGAAATTTTGTCCTCGAAATTCTTACCTGATTAGTCAAACAGATGGGGGTACTAATTCCTTATATTTTCCTCCTTTTCCTATGTAGTTTCTTCTCTTGAATGTTTCCTCCAAAGGACTTTAACCAAGGATCACTTGGTTTCTCAATTTCTTATTCTGGTAGCCAATTATCTTAACTGGTTTCTCTATATAACTCAGATTACTTGCGACTCTAACTTGTTGAGCTGACAGTATATTTGTCGGATCAGACCAATATCTTTTGAGCATATTGACATGGAATACATTGTGAATCTGAGCCATTTCAGTAGATAGTGCTAACTTATATGCGAATGGTCCAACTCTCTCAATAATCTTATATGGACTAATGTATCTAGGGCTTCATTATAGCACCCCACTATCATAGGGCATATTCCCGAACAAACCGACAGTATTCGAGAACATACTCTACGAGGGTGACATGCTAGATCAGTTAGTCAACTCAATACAAATTTTTCTCTTTTTTCAAACTAATCAAAAATCAATCACATCCTATATCATTTATATACACATCGAGAACAAATCAATTCTCAATTTGATCATTTCATTTTACAAAACGCTTTCAGTCATAAAGTCATTACAATTTACAATTCACATAAGCATTATAAAATATTTGTAGAATACATTTCAAATTACAAAGGAGACTGTAGACATATGCAGGTGTTAAGTAATCCCGACGTCTATCTTTTATTTGAATGCAGTAGTTAGACTCCAATTTGTCTAACTGGAGATCTCCTCTGAGCCTAAAAAATAATGTTGCAATTTTGGCGAGTTTTGCGAACTTAGTGAGCGGACCATCCTTTATGGCTCACTTATATCACATAACACAATAGTTTATACTTCAAATCCACATACGTTTCATGTCATCATATAATGTACATCATTTCACCAATAATCATACAACATCACATAACACTTTGATCACTTATTTCACATTTTACATTCAGAGCAGTCAAATAATTCCTTTTGATCATTTAAAATCTTCATATCAATTATATATGCAATGCTCATGAGACTCACTTCCAATTGTTATTGTTACGATCGAGTTCCCGTAACTGTCCCGTACACATTGTAGATACCGGGCTCATTAATAACTGTCCCTATCTATTAGGGATACAGGGCTTATTATATATAGTGAGCCAGAGGCTCTTACCACATTATGAGCTTTAAGTTTTTTTTCAATTTCTAAGCTTTAAGTTCTTTTTCGGTGGCTACTCTGGTCACAACAACCTTTATATTTTCATGCATTCATGTAATGAAATGCATAACATTCACATATATTTAATCAATTGCATGTGTTCAATTTCACATTCACATTCACATTTTTCATTAGATCGAAGTTCGACGTTCAACAATAATGTTAAGAATCACTTGATTTCATTCACATTCACATCCAATGAAGCACTTCCTATATGTTCACATTCATCAAACTCCTCAAACTATTTATGTTCAGAATGGTCTTGATCACAATCATATTAGTAGTAATTCAATACAAAAATTTAGAACAGAACAAACAATTAAAATGAGACCACTTAGGTCGACTCATTGTGCGATCCAAATTAGCATTTGCTTCCATGATCCGGAAACATCTAGATGTTGATTTTTTATCTTGTGTATCAACATCATACAATACACACATTGCACACATATTACTAATGGCATAATCACAAAAACATTCAATTGTACAAATATGTATATGTGTAACATATAATGTATGCTCAATTTGGCTATTCTGGGTATTTTTACTTAATTCATATCTCAAGATCATACATACTTCATAACTCATATAAGCCAAATATGAATTTAGGCTTACACTTCCTTTGTATAAAGTTATTCTAAGTCCATCATTTAATCATATATCTATCACTTATATGCTCTCCAATCCTTTTTCTAACGTTATAAAATCACAAAATATCCAATTTATCATTCACTTTTACTTAATACACATCATTCATAATACACATCATTCATCTTCTTTGAATCACATTAACCTTCATAGGTTCACTTCCATTTTTATAACATCTTCAGAATTTTGGATTTGAACACTGTTTAATAATCTTTTCTTAAGTTATAACCTCTATCATCACCCTAAACATATCACTCATTTAATCTTTTATTTCCTTATCAAACTAAGTACATTTCATGCTCCATTCAAGCCTAAATGCATCATAGGAAAGCATTGATTAGTTAATAAATTATGTATATAATTTTGGGACAAGAGGCGTCAATTTTGCTTTGGATGTCGAATTAAATCCATTCAAGTAAACTTTTGAAGAGGACTCCGAGTTTTACAACTTTTGTGAAGACTTTAAGAAGAGATTTTGCCGTCTAAAGGGTCAAAATTGCATATTTATATATATGTCCAGTGTACGTCTACCTAGCGGACGTGTCCCTCCAAATGGACATGAACGAAGCTAGGAAGCTGGAAAACTCGAGAATGTCCACCAAGTAGATATGAAGTCTGCCTAATAGACATGTAAGAAGCATATCCCAGTTAACAACCATTCCCATAATTTCCACATATATACTAACATCATTTTACTCCAAATTCTTCAATATTCGCATTCATTTATGCAACTTCATTATATGCTAATTCAACTATCATATTAGTTTCATTAAAATCCACAAAACTCTACTCATTTGATTCATTAGTCATATATGTAACAAGACATATCACTATCATTTTTCTGGTTTACTAAACCCTATCTCCTTCCCCTTCCAATAGTATTATTAAACACATCTCTTAAACCTCAGTTTTTCCTCTTCATTTTCTCTTCATTCTTATCTCCATTTCATCTTAATATCAATCACAGACAAATCATACTCTATGATTGGTTATAGGCACCAAAATAGAACATTTATACATATACATTCATCATCAATTTTTTTCATACATGTTTTACTCCATTATCACCTTCATTCCATTTCTAAACTATTACCTTAATTAATCTCATTTCAAGACACCATATTACTCTTTTTCATTAGCTTCAAACTCATTTTAACTCATCTCTATAACACCCAAAGAAATTCATGTTAATACAAAGAAAACAGAGCATAAAAACATCTATTCATCTATTTAATTTTTTTACACTTTTTGTACACCATTATGGGGATCATTATACCTCAAATCATCGCTACAACATCTTATGAATCATTAATCATCATATATATACAAAAGCAAGGCATTTATTCATCCATTTCTTAATTCACATTATATCGTATGATCAACTTTATTTAATCAATCTATCACTAACCATTATCATACATGATTCATTTAACAAATCATAGAGAACAATACGCTACTTACTTGTTTTAGCTTCAAGATCTTCAAATCACACTTAACGCTAGCTTCCAAACATCAATCAATCATCATCATGGAGGTGGTAGGGTTAGGTCTTTTATTGACAAATGAAGAAGATGATAAACAAGCGAAGGAGTTTGACAAAATCAAAGATCATGAGGGTTGTAAGAAGAGAGTATCGGGAGAAGGAGTGGAAGATGAAGAAAATGAGAGTGTTTGTGAAACAAAATGAAAGACAATGAAGACGCCATTCAAATGAGAATAAAATCATGGATGGGTGTGTGGCATGGCAAGTGACAAGTCACTTGCCACTTGCCACATATCACCACCTTATGGTCTCCAATTGGTCCTTTTATTAACTAGTCCATTTGTCCTTCAATTTCTAATCCATTTGTCTCCCAATTTTCAATGATACTTATCATTATATCCTAATGTCACTTACCAAAATTTCTACCATTTATTATTTATCCTGTCACTTGCACTACAAGAAAATCACGTAATAGCGTCCGAATATTACCGACGGAATGATTTCTGTCACAACTTCCCAACGGAAGGTAAATATTTTGTCAAAAAATATGGTGATTTAGCGACGAAAAATACATTCGTCGGCAATACTGTAGGGAAAACTTTTGCACAAAATCTTCGATGGCATATAGAGACACCAAAACTCGTTGCGTCGGGAAAAATGTGGGAACCATTCCAGCAATTTAATTGCTTCATCGCTTTACTGACGATTAACTTACCGTCGGTACAGAGCTATCATTTACCGATGGAAGTTTATTCCCTCGCAATATATGGTAGCTTCTTTACCGACATAAAGCTACTTCTGTCGACAAATAGTTAACAAACGTTGTCGTTTCGATGAAGACGGACGATGAGTGTTAATCACCGACAGAATGTGTTGTGTCCGTCGGTAACTGTTTCCAGGGAAACCTAGATTACCGACGAAATTGTTATTCCGTCGATATTTGAGTTTCCACCAGGTTAAGTTGTCGCTATTTTACCAACGAAATGTTCTGTTCGTCGATATATTACCGAAGGAATTATTGTTCTGTTGGTATTTGAGTTTTCACCGTATTAAATAGCCGCTCTTTTATCGATAGAATGTGCTTGTCCATCGGTAACTGTCGGCAGTTGCATTATCTAGAAACCTAGATCACTGATGGAATGTTATGTTCTGTCGGTAATCCAGCGACTATAAGTCGGGCACCGACCCCCTCCCTTCCCCTCGTGCCTTCATTTCTCCTCTCCTCACAAACATTCGGTCCAGAGTTTTCCGACTCCTCTCGCGTTTTCCGATCGTTTTTCAATTATTATCTTACTCATCGTACGTTGTTTGAGATAAACTCTCTTATATGTGTATTATTTCTACAAAAAAGCATGTTTTTAGTATTAAAAGTGAATGTTTGGTTATATTGAGATTATGCATATTGTGTATGAAATATTCGATAAAATGCCTTTTATGATATTTAAAATATTTTTTGTAATTTTTGTGTTAATTTGAGAATTTGAATATGTAAGTTTGATAAAATGTTTAATGTGAAGTTTTAATTTATCGAATTTAACATTTAATTGTGAATTTATTGTATATATTAATATTGTCTTTAATTATTAATAAATATTAATAATTATTA
>JANIIA010000009.1:53210569-53220923 GCA_027478495.1 Erythroxylum alaternifolium | reverse complement strand
TAATTTCTCTTATTTACCTCACTTGGACCCGTTTCTCTGGTCCGACCCGTTCTACGGAACCGGGATGCTACACTAGAGGTTAAATAGAATATGTCATGGAATTTCAGACAAATACTAAGAACAAGAAAGTGGATGTAGGATCTAATTTTCCATAAGACTAGGAATGGGGAACAAACAATGTTTTGGTTTGATAACTGGCAATCCAAAAGACATTCATACAAAATTCTGGAAATTTAATACTTAAATATGGTAGTTAGTGCTGATAATAAGGAAAGCAAGATGATCAAGAATAATTGATGTTATTGGCCTTACCATAACAACAAGAATCTAAACATTATAATGGAGAATGTACCAGTATATTAGGAAACAACTCAAGATGAGGTGTTGTGGACTGTAGATGGTTCAAATAAATTTAACCAAGACTTGTAGACCATTTCTTCAAAAGGAACCATGCAATAAGGTGGAATGGAAAATTTTAACTTAGGATACTAATATTAATCCATCTCATTCATTTATATTATAGATGAGGCTGATAGGGAAACTCCATCACCAAGGATAGAATTAAGTTTCCAATCAATTCTTTGGAGTGTGAATTGTTCAATCACAACCTAAAATCTCTGGACCATTTGCTAGTGAGGTGCAGGTACACAACAAATATATGGAGTAAACTGAAGAGAATTCTTAGACCAACTCTTAGCATGAATCGATCCAACAGGCTAGAAACCTAAAAATGGTAACCAAGGCAAATTATAAAGTTGTCAAGATTAGTCTAGTGATAGGTGTAGATTGCATTATATTTTTGTAGGTATTTTAGTGTGTAATTAGTGGTTAATTTGATTGTTTAGTGTGTGTTTAGGTTAAGAATGGTGTTAGTTTATAAATACTTGTGTTTTAAGTGTTTTTTTTGGGTGAGAACATATATTTAAGCTTCAATTTTATATATAGAGCTACAGTGATGCGTTTGTTAGTGTGTCATGGCATTCGGAGGAGAATCGAAGAAGACTCGAGGAATAAACCACGGCCACGATGATCGTGGCCTGCGTAAAGACAGATGTAGGGTTGCTTTCAGATTTAAGTTTTTGAGGGACATTTCAGACCTCGAAAAGACACTGGGGTTACCTTAATTGGCAAAAACTATAAAAGCATTATGATGTAACCTCAGAAAGGAGCTTTAAAATCAGCCTCCATTTGGAAACCTTAAAAAGAGAGAGAAAGAAGAGAGAGAGAGGAGAAGAAGAGGAAGAAGGAGGAAGAAGAAGTGGATCTCGATGCAGTTGCTCTCCAAATCAAGTGGTATCCTGACGTCGCTGCCTTCTCGATTTGTCCAACCTAAGTTCCATTTTCTCTTCATTTCCTTTTTCATTTAAATGTATAAAGTTGATATGGAATGTCTGGAAACGCATTTCGGGTTGTTGCTAATGTTCTAAACTCTCCTTTGGGATTTTACTTTAAGTTAATGTTGATTTAGTTATTTTTGTGTTTATTGGTTTGGGTGTTGTAATTAATTAATGTATTTGCATGTTTTGGTAACAAATCGAGAGGGTGAGCTAGATAAAAATGATTAGATCAAATTAATGATAGTTAGGAGATCTAATTGACCACTTAATTAATCTAGTCAGTGATTTCATGGAGAGAGATCTCGTGTAAGACCCGATTGTTTATTATAGAGCATTAGAACTAATTAGAATTGTGGGTAATTTATGAATTAAGATATTGCAAGTTTCATAATTCGATTAAGGTTTACAATTTAGGGTTTAATGATTATAACTCGAGAGAGAGTAATCAACCCTACGACTGTCTATAACCGACACCTCATAAATACGTAAATGGCTATATTACCATTAATCATAGGTAAAATCCCCTCTTTTATAACTTGATTAACTCTCTTAACAGATTTCCATTACGACTTATGTGACTACTCAGTTTAATTCTATTTTGTTGAAATTTATGCTTTATAATTCTTGAATCAATTTCTCATATTTACTTTTCGTATTCACTTGTATGGTTTTTATTTCTTTTCATTCTTTTCTCTGAGCATTAGATGACTTAGTATTTTTCAATTTTTATTATTTGAATTTAATTCTTAAACAAAGCACAACCTAAATTAAGTGGTGCCTAGGTACAATCTCTATAGGACGATATCCTCTTTTTACTACAAGTAATGACCCATATACTTGCGAATTTTGGCGTAAAATAAGTAGTTTGTTTATCATCTTGTTTAGTTTGGGTAACTTTGATTTAAGAGTGTTTAATACTCTTCCTTGCGTTTTTGCAGGTGCATGAACATAAGAAGCACTAGAAGGTCTAACGAGCTTAGTGAATAAGAGTTTTCAGATATTACAAAGCATGAAAGAGAGCTAAGAAGAGCTAGACATCAAGATAGAATACAAAGGAATATGGCAGAAGAAGGAGAGCAAGGAGGAGCTGAGAGGATAATAATGGATTTTATAAGGTCAGGTTTCAACCCTTAAGGAGTTGCAAGGCTTACGGTTCAAGCCAATAACTTTGAGATCAAGCCAACACTCCTCAACATACTTCAGAGCAGTGTGCAGTTAATGGGTTGACAATCGAAGATCCCAACACCCATCTTGCTAACTTCTTGTAGACCTGTGACACCTTTAAGTTTAATGGGATGTTTGACAATGCTGTGAGGTTAAGATTTTTCTTTTACCTTCAGGGATTGAGCAAAGGAATGGTATAATTGATATGTGTTTAAATGTTAACTCATTTGATATACTACACTTATTGATTAATGCCTTAGAAACACTTAGGATACTCACTTTAGTTCATATTGATCTTAGGTACATTTCGGAAGTGAAGGAAATAAAGTGACCTGAAAGCATGTCCATTGAAGCCATCTTCTCTACTTCCATACTCTATTGATTCATGGAGCATGAAGAAGAAGAAAATTAAAAGCAAGAAGAAGATAAGAAAATGAAGAAAATGTTGTTAATATGACTCACTACCATCCAGAAAATTTCATAGCCATGCAACGTGAGTAAATATTGTTATAAAGCAACTCATTCACGTGAATCATACAAGCTTTCCATTTGTTGTCCATTTCCTTAAAACCTAGCTATTGGAATATATGAGAAAGGATATATGTGATAGCTGGCTGGAGAAAATACACGTGATGTTGGGAAAAGAATGGAAAACTGTGAGAGCGGACAACAGCTCCACTCTTCGGTATTTAAGCTACATTTTCCTTAAAAACTAGACATTATGAAAACATGTGAGGGCTAAAACAAAAGTGTAAGATGGCTGTAAAAACATTAGTGTATAGAATTGCATGGTGTCTCACATGAGTGAGACACCACACACACACACACACCAGCTATCCATTTAACATAAATTTTTAAGTATAAAACAAAGGTATATGATGGATGGTGGACAATTGCACATGGAGGGTATACTCACGGCATAGACAGCAACCAAAGGACATTTTGTCCTCTTCTATTTTGAAAGACAACTATCCCATGTCCCTTTTAAAACCTAGCTGCCTCACTTGTTAAAGAGTAGCTTTTGAATAAAGAAAGAGGGAAGTGTCAGCTGTGGGACTGAAGTGGAGAAGAAAAGAAAGGAAAGCTGAAACAAAGTGAAAAATGAAGGAGAGGGTGGAAGCAAAATCATCTTATCCTATTCAATTAAGCCATCTCTCCACTGATTTGAAAATAGTTTTTATCATAAAAAGAGAGTGGAAAGGCTGCTGCATTTTAGAGAATAAAATGAGGAGTGTAGGGGTTGGAATGGTAAGAATCGAAGCTCCAATCTTTGATAGAGAGTGAAGAAAATGTGAGTGGAGGCTACCTCTTTTTAGTTTTAACGTAGCTGTTGAAAGAAAGGTGCGACTAGGAGGGTTGAAGAAGGAACAAAAACCATAGCTACTGAAAAAAGAAAGGAGCTGGAAAAGAATGGAAAAAGGAGGGTGAGTAAGTGGAGAGTGTGGACTGCTCACGAAATAAAGAAAGAAAAGAGCAACTGGTCATCTTCAGTTGTGGACAACAACTATTCTACTCCATTCTCTCTTCATTTTTCAACATAAATGAAGGCTACAAAGGCTAATTGTTAGAGCTCGAAGATGGAGATAGAAGGCTAAGTTCCCGATGTTGGTTCAACAGGGATATTGACGCCAAGTCACGGTTAAGCTATTTCATCTTGATTAATGTTGTTAATCTCTTTTCAAATTGTTATGTTATTTGTGTTGATTAAATTGGGTTTTTGTATGAATGATCTTAATATCTTATTTGGATTGCTCTATTATGAACCTATTGCTATAATGTTGAATGTAATCCATAGTTGTTACATTTGATGTTTGTTAGTAGCATCTAATAATCGTTAATCTTTAGGAACAATATAACTTAGGTTAGATAACCCAAACGTGGGAGGCTACTACCTATATTGATCATTTTCTAATTTGTACGACCGTTAATTAAACCTAATTACTGAATAACCTATGATACAATGTCTATATTCAATTTGGCTACCAAATTGAATATAGAGATTGTATCATAGGTTATTCAGTAGTTAGGCTTAATTAATGATCGTATCTTAATGCCAAATTGAATATAGAGATTGTATCATAGGTTATTCAGTAGTTAGGTTTAATTAACGTTCGTATCTTAATTAAACATAAACTAAGGGAAAACTGGGATTAGTAGAGCGTTCTATTAGTCTCAGATCAATAGTTCGAAGAGAGTTGTAAAGACTTTAAGATGATGGAATATGCTTGATCATCTTTAGGTTGAGATTGACCCTAAAATCAGACCTTACATATATTCGACACTTTTCTCATTTTAAATTGCTTGTTTTAATTTGTTTTCAATAGTTTACTTTTACTTTAATTTCTAAATTGCTTAAAATCCAAAACCCCCATATATTTTCCTTACATAAATTAATTTCATTACAGAAATTAACTAAACATTCCCCGTGGATTTGATCTCGACTCACCATAACTACAAATTTTAGTGTGCAAAGTTAGGTAAATTAGTAGTGCACTTGACGCACGCTGTCAAATTTTGACGCCATTGCTGGGGCATGTGCTAGTTTTATTTTTGTATTTGATTTTAGTTGTTTTTTTATTTTTTGTTAGTGTTGGTGCATGGTAGTGACCAGATCTCCTCGTAGAGAAATTAAGCAAATTGATCTAGACTTCGAGAGAACATTACAGAGATTGCGTAAGGAAGCAAGGTCAACTTTGGTAGATGAATTGGAATTAGAATCCGACGACACGATGGCAAATCTAAGAACCCTAAGGGAGTTGGCTACACTCGATTTAACTCAAAGACCATTATGCATAACATTTCCAAATTTGGCTGAACATGTTGTTGGAGTTTCGTAAATATAGTTCCCTGGAAAGCAAGTGTATTTACATATAACTTAATTTTCTTCCAATTACTTTTTGTAATGAAAATATTTATTATTAATAAAACAAAAACGTTTGGTTTTATATGTATGAGCATAATAATACTAGTCATAAGGTACCGAGATTCTTTTGTAAGTAATATACATATATATAGAGATTTATGGGAAACATGTATATTATTAGAATCTTAAATAATTGATTCACAGTTGAATAATCAAGTTGATCACTTGATTATGGTTTAGACTGTAGTGTTGCGATTTATCTCCATGTAAGTAAAAGAATTTACTTCAAGGGAACGATGAGTTTCATATCTTGATAATAGTTAACTATCGATAATGGCACTATTAAATAAATTCAGAATCACGTATGTTTTAAAGAATAAAGTAGGCCGTTACTTTAATCTTAAAACATACACTTAAGCATTCGTTTATTATGGACCACAATTTTGATGAGTGGTGAACTCATATGTGTTTTATTATAATTATTGATATGATCGGAATGAATTTTTACAGAGTATTAAACTAGTGTCTACATGTTGGAATTATTAATTGAAACATGTATTAGGGAACATTCACTCAAATAAAGAGTTTATATTGATATCATCGCTTCTAGATGTTTTATGGAGATTAGTGATTAAACTGACGCCAGTAGTTTGATGGACTAGCTACCCATCAAGTCTTAACACCAAGATGAGATCTTGTGTGTTAATCACCATATAGAGTAAAATGGGAGATCTAAAAGGAAAAGCCAATATAGAGGCAAAACGTAATTTTACCCTTTGTTGTGCGAATGACTATAATAAGGTCCATAATAGGGTTTACAATTGGACATCATATTTGAAGCACAGTTTTTGATAATTTAAGTAATTCAAGAGTTCAACCAATTGTCTTTAGTGGAATGATATTTGGTTAATAAGTTGGAATTAATTTTTATGAGATTAAATTAATTTCAGGCTTATTGTAGCTTGAATTATTTAAGTCCAATTAGATTCCTCACTTGGCTTCTGGAAGGTTATCAAGGAAAGTAAGAATAATAAATGGAGGTTATCGGAAAGAAAATGAGACGGTTTGAAGAGAAATGGACGAATTGGATTCGGGCCATTAAGACCGGAACAATTTTATTAAGAGTTAATTAATTGGGTTTAAGCCAATAATTAAATGTTGGGCTTACACTAATTAATTGTTAATTATAAGCCCAAAGGAATATTTAATATTGGGTTGGATTTTGATTTAATTAGTTAGATTAACTAAATTAAAATTTAAAAAATAATTAATAATGAGCAAAACCGAATCCTACAAAGATGTAGGATTCAGTCATGCCCATTATTAAGGAATGTTTTGGTTACGCCTATTATTAAAGAATGCAAGTATTAAAGTGGAAGAGACACACATATTGAAGGTGTGCCAATGGGTTGCTTTTTCCATTGAAGGTTCCTAGCAATCGTGCCGACGAGCTATTTTACACACCAAAGGTGTTCCAACGGGCTGTTTTGCCTACCAAATGTGTGCGAATGGGCTGTTTTTCTTACTAAAGGTGTGCAAACGGGCCATTTTTGCCACCAATGGTGCCGAACAGACAGTTTTTCCCACCTAAGGTGCCTAATGACCGTGCCAACGGGATGTTTTGTCGACTGATTATGTACCAACAGGCTGTTTTTCCCACTGAAGGCGCCTGACGACCATGCGAATGGGTTGTTTGTCCATCAAATGTGTGCCAACAGGTTGTTTTGCCTATCAAAGATGTGCCAGCAGGCTATTTTGCTGACCAAAGGTGTGCCAACATAATGTTTTACCACAAAAGGTGCCCAATGGGCTGTTTTCCCATCGAATCTGCCTAACAACCCTACCAACAGGCTGTTTTGCCCACCAAATGTGCCTAACAACGTGCCAATGAGCTATTTTCCCACTGAGGGTGCCTAGCGACCCCACCAATAGGTTGTTTTCCCACTAAAGGTGCCTAGAGACTGCGCCAATGTACTGCTTTTTGCCATCGAAGGTGCCTAGTGACCATCAAAATGGGCCATTTTGCCCACCAAAGGTGTGCCAACTGGATGTTTTTGCCTACCAAAGGTGTGCGAATGGTATGTTTTTCCCACTGAAGGTGCCTAACGAATGTGTCAATAGGCTATTTTGCCCACCAAATCTTTCAAAAAGCTATTTTGCCCACTGAAAGAGTGCCAACACGTTGTTTTTCAAACCTAAAGTGCCCAACGGACTATTTTTCCCACCTAAGGTGCCTAGCGAATATGCCAATGGGCCATTTTACCCATCGAACTTACCTAGCGACCCTATCAATAGGCTGTTGTGTCCACTGAAGGTGGCCACCAAAGGTGTCTAGCGACCTTACGGGCTATTTATCCCACTAAAGTTCCCCAACGAGCTGTTTTGCCCTTGAAGTTGCCCAATGGGCTACTTTTTCCATCGAAGGTGCTTAGTGACCCTGCTAATAGGCTAGTTTGGCCATCAATGGTGTGCCAATGGGTTATTTTTCCTACCAAAGGTGCCTAGCAACTGTGCTAATGCGCAGTTTTGTTCGTTGAAAGTGTGCCAATAGGTTGTTTTCCCCACCAAACCTACCTAGCAATCAGGCCAATGAGCTGTTTTTCCCATAAGAGGTGTGCCAACGGGCTTTTTGCCCATCAAATATGAGCCAAAAGGTTGTTTTGCCTACTAAAGGTGTGTGAACGGGTCGTTTTTGTCACTAATGGCACTCAACGAATAGTTTTTCCCAATTATGGTGCCTAGCGACCATGTTAACGGTCTATTTTTCCACCGAAATTGCCTAGTGACAGTGCCAACGAGCTATTTTTCCCATCGAAGGTATGCTAACGGGTTGTTTTTCTCATCAAAGGTGCCTAGAAATCATGCCAACAAGCTACTTTCCTATCGAATGTGTGCTAATAGGTTGTTTTGCCCATCGAATGTGTGCCAACAGGTTGTTTTTTTGTCTAAAGGTGTGCGAAAGGACCATTTTTTCCACCGATGGTGCCCAACGAACAATTTTTCCCATCTAAGGTGCCTAGTGACCCTGCCAATGGACTGTTTCCCACTATAGGTGCCTATTGACCGTGCGAACGGGCTTTTTCCCCAATAAAGGTGCCTCAAGAACCTGCCAATGGGCTATTTTTCTCACCAAAAGTGCTTAGTGACTGTGACAACATGTTGTTTTTCCTACTAAAGGTGTGCCAATGGGCTGTCTTTCCCACCAAATGTGTGCCAACAGGTTGTTTCGCCTACTGAAGGTGTGTGAACTGGTTGTTTTTCCTACCAATGGCTCCCAACAAAATGTTGTTCTCGCATAAGGTGCCTAGCGACCATGCCAACAGGCTATTTTGCCCACCAAAGATGTATCGACGGGTTGTTTTGCCTATCGACAGAAGATGCTTTTCCCACCGAAGATGCCCAACGGGTTGTTTTTCTCACCAAAGGTGCCCAGCCACCGTGCCAATGTGATGGTCTTCTTAGTGAAGGTGCTTAGTGGGCTATTTTCTCGCTAAAGGTGCCTATCAACCCTAACAACGTGGTGCATGGCCCACTGAAGGTGTGCTAACAAGTTTTTTTCCCACCGAAGGTGCTTATCGGCCCTGCTAATAAGCTGCTTTCCCACTGTAGACGCCTAGCGACTATACCAACGGGCTGTTCTCCTAGTGAAGGTGTTTGACGACCCTTCTAACAGGCTATTTTTCTTACCAAAAGTGCCTAGTGATCATGCCAACGTGTTGTTTTTCCCATCGATGGTCTGCCAACGGCTTGTTTGCCTACCAAATATGTGCCAACAGGCTGTTTTACCTGCAGAAGGTCTGTGAAAGGGCTATTTTTTCTACCGATGTTGTCTAATGGGCTATTTTCTCGTTGAATGTGCTTAGCCACCCTACCAACGGACTGCTTCACCCACCGGAGGTGTGCCAACAACATGTTTTTCCCACCAAAGGTGCCTAGTGACCCTACCAATGGACTATTTTCCTACTGTAGGTGCCAAGTGACCATGTCAATAGGCAGTTTTGCCCACAAAAGTTGCCATTGGGATGTTTTTCCTGTCGAAGGTGCCCACTGAATGTGCCAACAGGCTATTTTACCCACCAAATGTGCCAACAGACTATTTTGCCCACAGAAGGAGTGCCAATAAGTTGCTTTTCCAACCTAAAGTGCCCAACGGACTATTTTTCCTACCTAAGGTGCCTAGCAAACATATCAACGGGCCATTTTACCCATCGAACTTGCCTAATGACCCTGTCAATGGGCTGTTGTGCCTACTAAAGGTGGCCACCGAAGGTGTCTAGTGACCTTATGGGCTTAGTTAGCCCACTAAAGTTCCCCAACTAGCTATTTTGCCCATTGAAATTACCCAACGGACTGCTTTTCCCATCGAAGGTGCCTAGCGACTGTGCCAGCAGGCTATTTTGCCCATCGATGGTGTGCCAATGGGTTTTTTTCCTACCAAAGGTGCCTAGCAACCGTGCGAATGCACTGTTTTGACCGTTGAAAGTGTGCCAACGGGTTGTTTTTCCTACCAAACCTACCTAGCAATCAGGCGAACGAACTGTTTTGCCCACATGAGGTGTGCCAACAGGCTTTTTGCCAGCCAAATCTGTGCCAAAAGGCTGTTTTGCCCACTAAAGTTGTGTGAATGGGCCATTTTTGCCACTGATGGTGCTGAACAGATAGTTTTTCCCATCTATGTGCCTAGCGACCTTCTCAACGGGTTGTTTTCCCACCAAAACTGCCTAGCGACAGTGCCAACGAGCTATTTTGGCCATCAAAGGTGTGCTAACAGGTTGTTTTGCCCACCGAATGTGTGCCAACAGGTTGTTTTTTCGACTAAAGGTGTACAAAAGGGCCATTTTTGCCACCAATGGTGCCCAACGGACAATTTTTCCCACCTAAGGTGCCTAACGACCTTGCCAATGGTCTGTCTTTGTAACATCCCGGTTCCGTAGAACGGGTCGGACCAGAGAAACGGGTCCAAGTGTGGTAAATCAACACATCTCATGCT
>JANIIA010000009.1:53087810-53141458 GCA_027478495.1 Erythroxylum alaternifolium | reverse complement strand
TTCATTTCATGTGCAAAAATTCACTATTTATTAGTCATGTGCATATATGAATGCATGAATATGTCAAAAACACTTTAAAATACTCCTAACCCATTCCAATTTACCAAAATACCCATTCCAATGGGTGAGGGGATGTTACAGGCCAAACATAAACATCATCCCTATTTTTAAGTGGGCCAATGTGTATTATGTGCATATGATATTTCTTATTATTTAATCGTCTTGCTTCCCTTCATTTACTGAAGACTAGGACACAAAATTTATTATAATACACTAAAACCCATGCTTGAATTTATATGTTAATCATGATAAACATCATTACCTACTCTGATACTAATTGAAGTTATTGTTATGATTTCATATAAACAATATAGTTAATAGGAACGTACTTTGATCTATAGCTATTTGTATATCTTTATATGTAACAAACTTGAGTTCTTTTATTTGTGAAAAATTTTTCCATTCTTTGCCTCCTTGTTGCACACAATAGTAAAAGTAATATAATATTAAGTAGACTAAACAGGCTTTTGTTGGTAACTTCTTCATCAGAATTAGTGGTTGAGTATCAATGCCTAAATAAGACAGATGAATCAGGAGTCTTGAAGGCGTGTCCGCTCTTGTCAATAAATAAATCAAGCTAGCCTTACATGGAAGAAGATAGATACATGCACTTCATTAAATGATAGCCAAATGCAAGTGGAAGAGACAAGAAGAATCATCATTTAATAAGAGCCAAAATCATCATGCAAATGGAGAGATACAACAAATGGAAGCCGAAATTTTTGACAAAGCAAGCAAAGAAAAAGGGGCTTACTTCTTCCTTGAGCAATTCATAAGTTTGACCAAAATTTTGGTCCAATAGAATAGTTGTTTATATAAGTAAAATTGTTTATTTTTTAGTGTGTTTGCTGCTAATAAAAAAGTGTAATGAGCCTTATGTAATGTAGGTGTGTTTATGGATTAAATGAAAACTCTGATCTTCTCTTCTCTCCCTCTTTTTCGTGTTGTATGTGTGAGTGTTATATAATTTTGATTTATGTAAATTCGCATCAAAGATAGTGAAATCTAGCTTCAATTTCTAGAGTGGTTTGTGTGAAAAAATAGAGAGAGTGTTCAGATACTTGCGAGAGATTGGTTCATTTAAAAAGTAAGAGATGTCAAACAGTTATAACATTTTGTGGTCAGGTCCCAAATTAGATAGTAAACTTGATTGCAATTATTGGAAGATTTTAATGTCTACCCACCTCAAGGCTCAAAATATTTAGAGTCTTACTGATTCAAACTTACAAGGAAGAGCTGATGAAAACGCTCAAAGGAAGGACAATTGGCTTTATCCCAAATTAACCAAGGAGTAGATTATTCAATTTTTAGCAAAATTGCTAATGCTAAAACTGTCAAAGAAGCGTAAAGTATTTTGAAGCTACCTTACAAAGGTATTAATAAGGCTCAAAAATCCGAGTTGCAATCCCTGCATAGAGAATATGAGAGGTATGAAATGTCTAATTCAGAAATTGTTGAACAATAATTTTCTCGTGTGATTGATCTTGTCAACAAGATGAGGATGTGTGGAGAGAATATTTCAGATAGTAAGGTGGTGCAAAAGATTCTACTCACTATGCCTATTAAATTTGACCATGTTGTGACTATAATAATAGAGTCATATGATACAGAGACTGTGACTGTAGTAGAGTTGCAAGGAAGCATTGAAAGTCATATTAGTAAAATATTAGAGAAAACAGAAAAGCCAACAGAAGAAGCCTTAAAAGGCCAGGTGAATTTTAATAATGTTGCAAAATCTAATCAAAATCTAGGGTAGAGGTCATGGTTCTAATAATAGAGGAAGAGGAGATTTCAGAGGCAGAGGTTGAGGAAGTTTTAGAGGAAGAGGTCGTGGAAATAATTTTAACCAGGGGAAAGAAAACAATTTCAAAATATTCACTCAAAGAAGAGGAGGAAGTAATTTTGGGCCTACCAGTTGAGGAAGAGGCTGAGGTAATAAATATAAAAAAAGATGTAATTTTAATTGCTTTAATTATGGAAGGTACGGACACAAAACTACTGATTGTAGATCTAGATCTCAGAACAACTATTAGGCTAGTGTTGCAAAAAATTAGTACCAATATTTTGGTGAGAATTCTAATAATATAGAAAGTTTATTTCTAGCAAGCAACACTTTTGTAGAAGATGAAAATATCTAGTATTTGGATTGTGGTTGTTGTAATCATATGTGTGGGAATAAAGAGATATTTTCTTCTTTAAATGAAAATGTTCAGTCAACAATTAAATTTAGCAATAATGTAGATATTCCTATTTTAGGAAAAGGACGAATATCCAATAGGTTGAAGGATGGTTTGAATAGTTTTATCTCTAATGTTGTCTATGTTCTTGGTCTTCACTATAATCTACTGAGCATGGGTTAATTATCAGAGAAAGGTTACAAAATGCATATTCATCATGATTTTTGTACCTTGATAGAAAGGAGTGGAAGATTTATTGCAAAGGTAAAGATGTCTTCTAACTATCTATTCCCACTAAAAATTCATCATGAAAAATTTGCATACTTAAACTTTGTGATACCTGATGCAAATTGGCAATGGCACATATGTTTTGGACATTTTCATTTTACTAGATTAAATTATCTATCAAGGAAAGAGCTTATGTTTGACTTACCTGTTGTGAATATTCCTTACCATGTATGTGAGACATGTGAGATGGGAAAAAAGCATAGGGATGTATTTCTAGTTGTAAAGTCCTATAGAGCAAAGAAGCAACTAGAAATTATTCATTCAGAACTGTGTAATAGGTATTTTGTTACTTTCATTGATGATTTTAATAGAAAGACATGTGTGTATTTTCTAAAGTAGAAATCAAAAGCTTGTGATGTGTTTAAATCATTTAAAGCATTTGTGGAAAAGCAAAGTGGTTGCAGAATTAAAGCATTAAAAACAAATAGAGATCAAAAGTATCTTGTATGCACAAAAGTCTTTGAGCAATATGGAATTCAACATCAGTTGACCACCAAATACATGCCTCAACATTGTAAGATGTATGTTAAGATCTAAACAATTGACTAAAGAATTTTGGGCAGAAGTTGTTGCTTGTGCAGTTTATATTTTAAACAGGTATTCAACAAAAAGCCTCAATGTAAAAACACCTAAGGAAGTTTAGAGTTGAAGGAAACCTTCCATTCGACATCTCAGAGTTTTTGGGTGTATTGTTTATGCCCATATACCAGATCAGTTAAGGAAGAAGCTGGATAAAAAAGGTGAGAAATGTACTAGTACAAATTCAAACACCTATAAATTATACAATCCAAATACAAAAAAAGACGATTATTAGTCGTGATGTAACTTTTAATGAGGATGGAATATGGGATTGGTTTTCAACTTCCCAAAAAAGGCTACTAATAATTTTAAATAGCTATGGAGAAGAAAAAATTTAGACAGATTCAGTATCCCAACCAGAGACGTCTAGTAGACCCTAAAGACATCGTCACTTACCAGCCAGATTGGAAGATTATGTGATAGGTATTGATAATGATCTATCTGATGAAGAGATTATGAACTTTTCTTTATATGCAGATTGTGAACCAGTTAATTATGAGGAGGCATCAAATGCATTGAAATGGAGAAAAGCCATGGATGGAGAAATATGTACAATTAAAAGGAATGACATATATGAATTAACATATTTGCCTACTGATAAAGAGCCCATATGAGTAAAGTAGGTGTACAAGACAAAAGATAAGTCTAATGGTGAGATTGATTGGTTTAAAGCTATATTGGATGCAAAAAATATAAGCAAAAACTCGGTATTGATTATTTTGAATTTGCTCCTATTGCGAGATTAGATACTATTCGCATTATTATCTCTCTCTCAGATTAAAGTAACTAGAAAATTTATCAAATGGATGTAAAATCTGCTTTTTAAATTGAAACTTTGAAAGAGGAAGTATATGCTGAGCAACCTGTATGGTATGAAATTATAGGAAAAGAAAATAAAGTTTACAGGTTAAAGAAAACACTATATGGATTAAAGCAGGCACTAAGAGCATGGTAAAAAAGAATTGATTCATACTTTATGAAGCAAGATTTTGAAAGATGTCCGTTTGAGCATATTTTATATGTTAAATTTGTTGAGTCTGGTGATATTTTAATTGTTTGTCTTTATGTTGATGATCTAATTTTTACTGGAAACAACTCAAAGATGATTGAATAATTTAGAGAGGCTATGGTAAAATCATTTAACATGACATATTTAGGTCTAATGTCTTACCTCCTTATAATAGAGGTAATTCAACAAGACGGTGGAATTTTTAGAAGGAAGTATGCGAATGATATTTTGAAGAAATATAAGATGGAGAATTCAAAACCAGCTCCTACCCCTGTTGAAGAGAAAATGAAACAATGAAAAGAAGACAAAGGGAGATATATAAATTCAACTTACTACAAGAGTTTAATTAGAAGTCTGAGGTATTTAACTACAACCAAACCAGATATAGTTTTTGAAGTTGGATTACTTAGCAGATTCATGGAGAAGCCTCATTCCTGCTATTTACAAGGAGCAAAAAGGATTTTTCGGTATATCAAAGATACTTTGAATGAAGGAATTTTTTATGCAAATGTCAATTATGTGAATCTTGTAGGTTATATAGATAGTGATTAGGGTGGAGATATAGAAACAAGAAAAAGCACATCAGGGTACGTTTTTCATCTTAGCACTGGCGCAATATCATGATCTTCAAAGAAACAATCCGTGGTTGCGTTATCTACAATTGAAGCATAATACATTGCAACAACTAGTTGTGCTACATAGGCAGTATGCTAAGAAGAATGCTTGAAGTATTACATCAAAAACAAGATGCTCCAACAAAATTATTTTGTGATAATAAATTTGTAATAGCACTATGCAAAAATTCAGTTTTCCATGGGCAATTTAACCACATAGATGTTCAATTTTACAAAATTAGCAAGCTAGTAACTGAAAAGGAAGTAGTGATTAATTAGTGTCACATTGAAGAACAAGTTGCAGATATTTTTATTAAACCACTGAAGTTTAAGTTGTTTCACAAACTAAAGAAATTGTAAGGAATGATAAATTTCTATCAACTTGATTTAAGAGAGGCAATGTCAATAAATAAATCAAGCTAGCCTTACATGGAAGAGGATAGATACATGCACTTCATTAAATGATAGCCAAATGCAAGTGGAAGAGACAAGAAGCATCATCACTTAATGAGAGCCAAAATCATCGTGCAAATGGAGAGAGACAACAAATGGAAGCAAAAATTTTTGACAAAGCAAGTGAAGAATGAGGGGCTTAATTAATTTTGGTCCGATAAAATAGTTGCTTATATAAACTTTGGTCTGATAAAATAGGTTCTTATAGAAATAAAACTATATGAGTTGGGATTTCTTGAAGAGTGAAGTTGCCAAGAAAGCTGGAGGTCAAGTATTTACGGTTTCAATTTGTTGTGGTCTAACATTCGATTCTTGGGTAAGGATCTCAAGGACATGATAGGATTATCAGACACGATGGATCTTACGGGGTTGTTCCCAAGTATCTGTTTTCTTATTTTACTTGCAAGAGTTAAAGACAAAGGAACATTTTTGCACCTAGAACATCTTTGGAATACTGTAATTGGTTAAAGCATGAGTAAATGATTGGTTTGGGGCTTATGAAAGTTAGAAGTTGTGAAGTAACTGTGATGGAGGTAGGCATGGTGGGGGTGGTAAATGCAGTATACCTCGGCTAAAACTAAAAGCACAAGCACTAGGCCAAAAACTATGGCAAAGCTCACCTTCATTACTAGTATTGCTCCCATTATGAAGTCCAGGAATGGAAGCAATACAAACCGGGCTGTAATATAAGGGTAAGTGATACCTCTGGGAAGGGCATTGGGTGTATGGGACGTAAAGGCTTCACCTAACTGCCAAAGTTTCTTCGACACTGGACTCTTACGATTTCAACTTGGATTATTCCATGAGCTAGCAAATATACGTGTTACTTCACATGGATACCAAAAATGGAAGAATAATTGTCGTACAAACTATAATTATGCCATAGTCCACAGATTGCAGAATCACAGATATCCTCAACCCAACATGGGAGTTTGCTGACTTAGACTGTAAGTCTATCCCCGTGGGAATGCTTCAGCAACGCAATTCTAAGTACAGGCACTCTTCCTTCAAAGACAGCCCATAATGCGAGTTAACTACAGAAACGCAGTCATGGTCATTATAAGAAGCTGATTCTGATGGCTAGTGGCTTCACCTACTTTTCAAAGCAGCAAAGCGTGCAGCCAAGTCATCATAATCAGGTAATTTTGGATGCACATGCCGAGCAGGATTTGACCCATCTGATTGAAAGGAAGCAGCACGTGTAAACACTTTCGTTGCCTTTGATGATGTTTGTGTCTCCGGAAATGAAATTGATCTGGGCGGGGGAGGAACCATCTCACCAGGCCCGTCTCTACCAACGTGTTGTTGAGACCTGTCATCCTCATTGCCTTGGTTATTTGCTCGACGATTCCTGGACTTTCTTCTAACCTTTTCAGATTCATATGCTGAAGGCTTCTTGCTGTAATGGATTAATAGTCTATCTATCACTCTTTCCTCTTCATCATCATGATGATGCTCATCAAACAAGATTTGAAGACCACATCTTGAATCATCTTTTCTCCTGCTCCTTGATCTTCTCTTCACTACTCCTGCATCTTCCAAATTGCTACCATCATCAACATTAGAGTATAATTTTGACTGTCTCCTCCTTGATGATCTTGGCTTTGGTATGGGGTTATGAACACTGTCATTCTGATAATAATCCATCCTATCATGCCCAGGACCACATTCTCTGGTAAATCCAACACTTTGCTTTTCATGTTCATTACGGTATACCTGCTCCTGAATCTTCTCAGACCCATTACCAGCATTACTTCTGTTGTCTGTTGAAGGATCATCAACAACATTAACATCAGAACCGGTTGGAAGAGATCGAAAAGTAGCTCCATATTTTCCTTCCTTGAATTTTGTGTTAGGTTTAGTATAAGGAGGTGGCATGGTCTTCCTATACTGGGATTTCAACTTCTGCATTTCCTCCTCCCGAGCATCTCCAATTGAATTTGCATTCTTATGCAACTCAACATAGCCATTGCTGGTCATTGCCTCTTTCTCACCATTCTTTAACCACAATCCTCCAGGTCTTGGTTTACTGTCAGCCTGTCCCCAGGTTATGTCCTGTCTATCTCTTTTAGACTTGGAATTTTCCCTTTCCTCGTGAATTTTGGACCCATTATCAACGCTTTGCATCTTCTTCTTACTGGATGAACTACCCAACCTGACTATTTCTATGGGAGAATCATCCTTCCAAATTTCATGTTTATGCAAAAGGGCTTCATGCTTCTCTTGAAATACGGAGTCTTTCTTGTCCTTACTTAGCACAGTTCCCTTCTTGACACTAGGTTCCTTGCATTCATTGCTTGGGACTTCATTTATGAGTCTAGGATTAGGGCCGTCATTGAACAATCTATATCCATCATTAATATGTACAGGCCTTTCTTTGGATGAAAAATCACACTTGCTAGAATTGTGTTTGTCATCATTGGTACATAAAGACCCAAAGGTTTTAGCTTTGTCCTGCAAAACAACCATATAAAAGGAAAAGGCATTAAATGAACAAAGGATATGTATATACTAAAACAACATTATATCAAACCAACAATATCAGAATTAGCAACCTCCAAACAAGAACAAAAAAGTAAATATAATAGGACATACTAAACAAGTATTAACTTCACAAATCAGTATATGCAAAGCTGCTGAGGTGGGAGATGTATTAACAGTACAAAAGTGTAAAGCAAAACCTGTGCAGATGCAGAAGGTGTAGACATTCTTTGTGAACTGGAATCCCAATTAATGGAGAACTCAGATGCTATATCTTGCATTAGCTCAACTTTCTTCTCCATCATAAAAGACTTCGGGTATAAATTCTCTAGGAACTGATAAAAGGAATTCATGTGGTCAGTTGTAGAAAAGCAATTCATATAAATAAAATCTGTAATGGAAATACCTTTTGATTTGCAAACAAATCTACAGAATCCCCATATCTTTCCACAAATATATGCCTGAGGTCCCGTAACTCAGGCAGATCAGAAAATCTTGCAGCAGCAACCATTAGGGATGAAACGGCCTCCCTACAATCCTCAGGGCAGTGACTGAAAAAGTAACAGTAAGTTGGGAGAATAATGCAACCAAATTTTCAAAGTATTGATTGCCTCAAACGAGCTTAAAAAGATATTAAAGCAAAATTTTGCAGCATCCTTGATATCGTGAGAGTCGTGAAGGACAATAAAGACTGTGCACCATCAGTGCGACAAACTAAGCTTAAATTCAATTTTGTACCAGGAATAATTAAAAAGAGATACTATGAATTAAAAGAAAATAAACAATAAGAACAAGAATACAGGACTCATTCTGAACATAGACATCCTGTTATATCTCCCCAAATGTGATAATCACCATAGAATATATTGTTATTGCACATAACACAGGATTCATTTTGACAAAAATAAAAATAATGTTGGCAAAAACCATGAAGCTATGACCTTAGCATTATTCATGAAAAAACTAAACTGTTTATTCTTTCAATTCATTTTCATCAGGAACGAGGGTTAAAAAACACATGAATACTGCTATAAAATCAGGATTCTTTAAGCAAAGAAGTAGCCATGTACATTTATGAAAACAAGTTTGTCAATTTGACCATGAAGAATGACTCACAAAATTTTACTACCATTCCTATGCATTGCAACTTGTCAAAACAAATTTAGACAAGGAAACACTGGCACCAAAAAGTAAAGAAAAATTTTGTTATCTCAAACAAACTAAAAATTGTGATGATCTAATCTATAAGCTTGCATACTACGATGAGTAGTGCAATCACAACAAACTTACCTTGCATATTCGCATCCACTTCTGATGCCTAATCAATTTATATGTTGTGCTACATTTTGAGAGGCATTTCATCCTCAAAAAGGAGGATGGTAACATATCTTTTACAGATAAAAAATTGGTAAAGGATCGTCATCTCATCTCATAATTGTCTGCTTAGACAGCATAACATTAACTTACCTGACCCAACAAAGCAAAAAGAAAAGGATAAAAACATAAATAAGTCCTAGAAATTCTCCATATCATTCAATTAGTCCTTTATTTACCATATCATTCAATTAGTCCTTTATTTTTATTGAACTTAGCTCTTTTAATATTGTAACAACCAAATCCAAATTATGCATTCCTCACACAAAAATTTGTGAAAATGCCACCTGAAAAGGTTCGATGGTAATGATTTTATGTTGTTGGAGGAACAGTTGGATGAATAACTGTTGGAACTAAACCTAGAAACTAAAGTAAACCTCTCATAGGACATGGACTTGACTTGTTAAAAGATTAGAAATAATAAAGGTTAATTAAACAAAAAATGAAGTTAAAGAACATATTTGAGTAATCTATGAAAGTTTAACAATTGTTTCGGCTTTAATCCTGGACGCAATGAAAAAGTTTATCACGTTTGTGGCAAACGAAAGAACCAAAATACAAAGGTTCCATTAATTAGGACGATTGATTGATACAGATAGTTGATAGGCACTAATACCTCATCTTCTGCATCACTGAAAGGTGCTTCAACACAAAATCACAACAGTGCTCAACAAAATCATAGCAAGATGACAGGATCACTTCAGCCATAAGTCCTTCAGCCTGTTCCATTAACTAACGGATTAAGACCACCTTTAAAAAGATCACACACACACACACACACACCCCACAGAGAGAGAGAGATTGAAAGAAAGCACGAAAATATACACTAAAAAAGAGATTGCAATTTAACAATCAGAAATGAGAACAACATTAAAAGCGACCAGACCGAGAAAACCTGTGGTAAAGAGAAGAAATAAAAAGAGGGTACCCGGCCATAAGCGTTGTTGTCAAGGCCATTAGCGAGCAGATCAGCCATGTCTTTCCTCAGAAACTTCAAAGTAGCGTTCCTCTTCCTCCTTATTACATCGATCCGACTCTTGGTCAGCTTTATGAGGGATTTACTAGCCAAATGCACAAACAAACCAAAATGTAATTACCTTCAATTTGACAACCACAAATAAGATATTATAATGCCATTTACAAAAATGAAAAGTACCACTTGGAGGCAAAGCCCCGACCAAGAAGTCCGTCAAGCATATCTTCAGAAAGCAAAGAAAAAAACGTCAGAGCGAGAGGCGCTCCTATGCAGAGGAAGAGGAAAATGGGAGAGTTTTTGAATGGAGTGAAAAAGACTATTACTCTAACAGCTAGTTAGTCACTGACCCACCCACTAGCTTTCCCCATTTTCCGGGCCTCTTTCTACGCTTTTTCAATGTTGTTTATTCCACTTCTTATCCTCACCTAATTACCATTAAGACCTTTCTGTTCCTTCCTCTTCTTGTTCTGCTTCCAATTGACTGCTAAAAGACCTTGTTAAAAGTATTATTATTAGGCTTAATTATAAAAAATCTCAATTTTTATTTAATTTTATAATTATAGCTTAAATATTAAAAATGACAATAAAATATTAAAATATTTAATTTTTTCAAATATGGTCCAACGTTAAGATCTTTGTTAACGTTGTAAGTAAGGTAAAACATAAATTTAAACACATTTGATAATAATTGAATTAAAATATACATGTGAGAATTAATTAATTAACGTAACTAGTAAAAACTTACAAAACATAGGGTAATTAATTTGAGATTCACAATTTCTATTCAAAGAGATCTTTTCAACCCATTACAGGAAGCCAAAGTAAAAAACAGGAGAAAAGAACATGTTTGTCTCACCATAAAAGGGAATTTTCCATTTTGGCTTTCAAATTTTTTGTCTAGGTTTATTGGTGATTTTTTATCTTATTCCTCTCATAAACCAAACAAATAACTACAAGTACCAAATTCAACATTCTTTCCCCTAAAAATTGGCAACTATTTTAATTTAAGTACACATGAAATCTTCGTTGACTAATCCACCTTCATTGACGTGCAATCGGTGCGGTAGGCTTTTCATGGTTGTTCTTGTTTCTTGGTTTTGGATCTAGGAAAACCTATCTTTCCCTCCTTGCCATAACTAGGGTTACCTTCCGGTTGCTTTCTAATGTTCGGGTAATGTTGCTTCTCTTTGACTCACTCACCACTTGTTCTTGTGTCCTTTTTCACAACAATCCTTTTCTTCTCTACGTCTGTCTACTAGTTTTTTCTTTAGGTTATAGGCGCTTTCAAAGAGATAAAAGATTCAGATATAGAAGATCGACAATGCTACGACCAGGCAAGTCACATTTACAAAGTCTAAATCTCAAATTAATTTAGAGTTTATACCTTTTGTCTTTCATTTTTTTTTAAAATTTTCTTAATTTCATTTTATTATTTTAATTAACTCTGACATATAAATTTTAATCTAATTGCTATGAAACATGTTTAAATTTATGTCTAATGTTATGTTAATAACATTAATGAAAATACTAATCTCGGGTTAAATTTAAAAAAATTGAAAATTTGAATATTTATTTGTCCTTTTTTAAAATTCAAGTTATAATTATAGAATTTAGTAAAGTTTGAATTTTTGTAATTTCGTACGTTGCGCTCAAAGCCTTAAATTGTGTCGCGACTAGTTCACTTTAGAGAAGGGAATCTCATGACGTGGATCCTCGGTTCATTATAACGCCAATTTAGTAGTCCTTTCGCTTTCTTTTCATAAACTGGTTTTTTGTGGGACATGTAACATAATCAGGACTTAAACATATTATCATTATGTTTTTTTTTCAAAGAAAAACCTTGTCTCCCTACTATTCTATGTACATGGTGCAGTAGAAAGTCTTTTATTTTACACTAAAGTGCAAAAGATCCACTTTGTTACAGGTCAAAATTAGTTTACGTGGGGATAAAAGAAAAGTGGTCCAAGTGTATTTACGTAGAAGAGAACTTGAGCTCGTCAGATTCTAATTGCTTTAGAGTCTAGTTAAAATGACACTTGCTCCACTTTTCTTTTATCCACACGTAAGCCGATTTTATTGTAGGATATTTCTAGCTGAAAGTTTAGAAGTTTATGCAACTCGTTGATTCGTTTAAACCTAAACTTGAAAGTTTAACAGTAATTTCTTAATCTTAATATCGAAAAAATATCATCTAAATCGCCTATCATCAATATTTTAAAAATTAAACTAAAAGTTAAACCAATAAAACAAGAAATTTTAGACTTAAAAAGTTTAACATTTATCATACCGATATAAATCTAGTTAAATATCGAATAAAATTGAAGATTTTAAAATATGATTAAAAAAGTTTATTTTTTATCGGTTCTTTAATTTAAAGTTTAATTAAAAATTGTTAAATAAAAATTAATTAATTTATTCTAGTTTATAAAAATTAATTAGTTTATAAAAACTAATTGATTACATAATAAATTGACAGATTTTTAATAACAGAATTATTACAATAGAATGAATCGAAAATTTGACTAATTTAAAATTTTTATTATTTAACCAGCCAAATTAGTTCAATTGTTTTATCATTGCCAATAACAAACTTAATTTTATTGTCTTGGTCGGAGTTCCAACCATCAATTACTTAAGTATTCCCGTACATCTCAGGTTCTTTTACTTCTAAATTTCTCAGTGGGCACTTGACGGTTCGTATTAAAGGCAAAGAAGAAAATTGGATTTATGTGTTACGCTTAGGAATGATAACTTTCGCACCCTTAAAGTTGAGATTTGTGTTTTCAAGTGGAATTTTTCTTCGCTGAGTTTAGACCTTTCCACATATGATACCAACTGAAGACTGAGTACCGTACAGATTCTTGGATTCTTTAGATTGCAAATGATGAAAATTCATAATGTGAAATTAAATATGATTGATGTGAGTAGTTCAACACTTTCATCTCATAACTAGAAGTCTCAAGTTTGAGCCTTGGGAATGGAAAAATTGTTTGGTCAGCACTTTACCCCTTAAAGACTGACCTAGTGCGAGCAGAGATTAGTCTAGGTGTGGATGGCTTAAAGACGCATTTCTATAATTGGGACCCTCGTAGGCTAACAAAAAAAATCATAATGTGGAATAATTAGATAATAAAGTGCAAGTTGTTCTTTACGTCCTTTTAAGTACCCTTTATATAAATGTTTTATAGAAGAACTAACATTTTGATACAACTCTATCCTAAAATTCAAATGGATATGAATCATTTATAATAACGATAAACTTCATTCTTAACCTTATTTTTTTTGGAAAAAAAAAAGAATTTATTAATGGCCATGAAAAGTAAGATAGAGATTACAAAATGTTTTTATTGAAATCACATAAGTGTTTTTTAGTATTAAAAATGGACAAGTAAAGATATTTTTATTGAACATCAGAATTGCATAGCAAAAGTATGAAGTGTACTCCTTATTTGAAGAGATTGAGGTTTGATAAGTTCTAAATTGTGTTATGTGATAGGTGTTGATTGCATTATATTTTTGTAGGTAGTTTAGTGTGTATTTAGTGGTGAACTTGATTGTTTAGTGTGTGTTTAGGTTAATAATTGTGTTAGTTCATAAATATTTGTGTTTTAAGTGTTTTTTGGGTGAGAACATTTACTTGAGCTTCAATTATATATATATATGCGATGTTATGATGAGTTTGTTAGTATTTCAGGGCATTCGAAGAGTCACAATCGTGAGGAATCTGCCACAATCATGACAGAGAGCCAAACAAGATAGCCACAATTGTGCCACTAAGGGCCACGATTGTGGCTTGCGTGTAGGTAGACGTGAAGTCACTTTTGGATTCGAGTTTTTGAGGGACATTTTGGACATTTCAGACCTCAAAAAGACACTAGGGTTACCTTAATTGGAAAAGACTTAAAAGCATTATGATGTAACCTTAGAAAGGAGCTTTTATAATCGGCCTCCATTTCAAAACCTTAAAGAGAGAGAGAGAAGAAGAAGAGCAAGAAGGAGGAAGAAGAAGCGGATCTCGATGCTGCTGCTCCCCAGATCAAATAGTATCCTGACGCTCGCTGCTACCTTCCCAATCTGTCCAACCTAAGTTTCATTTTCTCTTCATTTCCTTTTTCATTTAAATGTATAAAGTTGATATGGATTATATAGAAATGAATTTCGAGTTGTTAATAATCTTCTAAACTCTCCTTTAGGATTTTACTTTGAGTTACTGTTGATTTAGTTATTTTTGTGTTTATTGGTTTGGTGTTGTGATTAATTAATGTATTTACATGTTTCGGTAACGAACCGAGAAGGTGAGTTGGAAAAAAAAGATCAGATTCGGATTGATGAGAGTTGGGCGATCTAATTGACTACTTAATCAATATAGTCAGTAATTTCATGGAAAGATCCTGTGTGAGACCCGATTATTTATTAGAGAGCTTTAGAACTAATTGGAATTGTGGGTAATTTATGAATTGAGAAATTTCAAGTTCTATAATTCGATTAAGGTTTATAATTTAGGGTTTAATGGTTATAACTCGAGAGAAAGAGAGTAATCAACCTACGACCATCCAAAACCGACACCCCATAAATACATAAATGGCTAGATTAACATTAATGATAGGTAAAATCTCCTCTCTTATAACTTGATTAACTTTCTTGACAGATTTCCATTGTGACTTGTGTGACTGCTCAATTTAATTATGTTTTATTGAAATTTTTTCTTTACAATTCTTGAATCAATTTCTTGTATTTACTTTACGTGTTCACTTATGTAGTTTTTATTTCTTTTTATTCTTTTCTCTAAGTATTAAACAAAGCACAACTTGAATCAAGTGGTGCCTAAGCATAATCTCTCTGGGACAATATCCACTTTTTACTACAAGTAAGGACCCGTATACTTGTAGTTTTTAGCATAAAATAGCTAGTTTATTTTTGCAATCAATAAGTTTTAGGTGTCATTGTTGGGGAGGCACAGATTAGTTTAATTCTTATAATTTAAGGCTTTTTCACCATCTTTAGTAAAAAAAATAGAGAAGCTGGGCATAAAGTAGATGACACTTCAACTTGGATATCACCAGACAATAATAAGGAACCTCAAGAGTTGAATGCTAAAAAGAGATGGAAAGAACGATCGTGGGGGTAATACATCATGGAGAGAGACGGACCCTTATAGGCGTCATGAGGCCACAACTTAATGCCCATCGTTAAGGGATTACATGACCACCGATGCAAGCAAGTACATTTGAGATTGAACCATCGTTGCCAAGCATGCTACGAACCAACGTACAATTCTATGGGCCATTGGTCATCCCAATGCTCATTTAGCTGATTTCTTAGAAATTTACTACACCTTCTGGTAGATTAAGAAGTCGGAGGATGCTGTTAAGATGAGGCTCTTTCCCTTTACACTTAGGGATTGAGCCAAGGCCTGATCGAATTCTCTCTAGCCAGCTAACATCATAATTTGGGAGCAGTTGTTGCAAGTTTTTCTAGTTAAGTATTTCTCTCTAAACAAGATAACAATACTAATAAAGAAAATTATCAATTTCTAGCAAAATGACGAGAAGTCATTGTATGAGGAGTGGGAGCAGTATAAGGAGTTGCAAAGGAGCTATTCTCATCATAACATACCTAACAAATTCCTATTATAAACCTTATACACTGAAGTTAATCCACCCATAAGGAGCACCATAGACACAGCTACTAAAGGATCATTTATGAGGAAAACAATTAAAGCACACGATTTGTTAGAAGACATGGCATACACTATTTGTCTTTATACATCAGAATGAAGTAGATAGCAGTCAACCTTTTAGGACTCAAGAGGAATGATTGTTGTTGCAAATTAAATGACAACATTGCCAGCTGAGATCAACAACCTAACCAAGCATTTGAATAGCCTGAAAGCCAACTCTTCCTCTCCAATCATAGCAATACAGCACGAATATGAGTTATGTGGATAAGAGAGCTATATCGTAGCTGATTGCTTTTTAGGGGAAAACAACAACGTGGAACAATTTAACTTTAATGGAGAACAAGTTGGTCAGGGAGATAGTAATCCTTATTCCAGCACATACCAGTCGAGGTAGCATAACCACCCAAAATTTCATTGGTTTAACAATGCTGAGATTCAATTTAGAAATCAAGGGCTATATAGATTTCAACAGGATAAAAACAATGAATATGATTCTAAACTAGACAATATCATGGACAAGCTCACAAGTATAGATGAGGCCTATAAGAGGTTAGCAGGGTAAATTGACCAAGTAACAAGGACTTATATCCCTTCTATTCTCAGTCTGGAGGTTTAAGTGGAACAACTTGTCAATGTGTTATCTATAAAAAGTGTGGGAAGTCTTTCGAATAACACATAAGTATATCCAAAAGAACAAATTAAGGCTATCACACTTAAGAGTGGGAAAGAAGGAGAACCAATAGATAGACCAGCTGAAACTTACTCTGTAGAAGACCAAGAGAAGAAAAAAAGGATGAAGAAAAGAATGAGGACCCTTCCTATGTTCCTCCTTTGCCTTACCTACTAAGAATACCATTCATAAAAGTTGATAATGTCGAATCTTTAAAGGAGTGTAAGGAAGAAGAACAGATGACAATGAACATTGAGTTTAAAGAAGCTGTGAAAGTTTCTATTCGTGAAGAAAAAGAAGAAGAAAAGGGAGTGACTAAGGAAGAACAAGAGTAGCTCACTCTTTTACCAAACAAACTACTAGATTTAATAGAAGATTTAGGGAGTTTCGTTATTCCCTATTTTGTTAAGAGTTTGCTAGTGAAAAGGACATTATTGAAATTAATTGATTTTCTCAACTTAATCAATATTGTCATTCTGACCATTTTATAATTTGTAGCTTAATCATAGGCTACAAATTTGATGTTGAACAACAAGGGTAAAAGCAAGTCACTCATAATTGATCCTGGTTAACCTTCTAAGGAAGTAGTTAGATTTAAATTGTTGTGTAGTTAGGTTTGTTTTAAATTCTGAAAGTCTCCTTCTTCGACTCCATCCCCACCTCAGTCACCCTGATGAGTTTGTGTTCTAACCCTTCTCTTTTCATTTTTGTTGGTATTTTCTTCTTATTTTTTGTATTTTGTAATTTATTTCCCTCTGGTGTGTTTATGCACCCTTCTCACATTGAGGACAATGTGTTGTTCAAGTGTGGGAAGGTTGTGTGTTTTTACCTCAAGTGTGAATTTTGCATATTGTATGACAGTTTGTTTAGGTTGCACGATGTGAATTGTGTGAATGTGTCAATGGCTGGGACTTAACAAGATATATTTAGCCTTAAACATAGTCTTTTAGGTTGTGAAGATCTATTAGCTTGTGAAATCAGTGACTTAAGTTACTTAAGGCTAAATATACTGGTTAATTAGGATACGATGTTAGTCTATTCACTATAGGAATTTTCCATACTCGTTTATAATTTTAGGTTAATCAAATAAACGGCATTATTAGTACATTTTCATGAGACTGATTAGCTAAAGTAATAAGGTAGGCAAAATTTTGTGTTTAAAAAAATTTGTTTAAATTTTAACTAAAATAACTATTCCGCAGGACTTTGGGCTATAAATAGAGCTAGTAGCCAGTTGAGAACGTGATGTTGATGAGTAATCAAATTGATATGCATCACAAATGTGTGCCTTCTTGTAAAAAGGCTATAATGACATTCTAACTAAGCAGCTTAATAACAACATGACTTAGTTGAGTAACCGGATCAACATTCAAAACAAATGTTTGCCTCTGCGTAAAAAGATTAGGTTCATATCCTTAAAGAAAAATCAACAAAAAGAATGTTTTCAAATAAAAACCTACCAAACTTTTTAGTAGCTTGATTTTCATGAAAACCTACTTAGGAATAGCTACACTTTTGTGTTGACTGAATGATTATCAATGTATGTGTGCAAGTGATAAGGGAGAATAGACTCAACATCAAAATTTTGATTAGTTGTATATTTAGTACAAGGTGCCTAGACGCAAATTTCCCTTGTTAATAAGTTAGAGCAACTTAAAGGATTGCAATTATAGTTAAATTTGTTTCACTAAGTTGAAGACATTGTCTCATTATTTTTTTAGGAACTGAGGAACTTGCAGCGGCTATCCTTTGAATGGCACTGGGTAAACCTCTAGATTCACGCAATAGCTTACAAATCACACCAATCAGGTATTCCGCATTAGGTAAGCCCTGTACGACAAGCAAACGTTTAAGTGTAGGGATGTTGATAGGTGTAGATTGCATTGTATTTTTGTAGGTAGTTTATTGTGTGTTTAGTGGTTAATTTGATTTTTTAGCGTGTGTTTAGGTTAAGAATTGTGTTAGTTCATAAGTATTTATGTTTGAAGTGCTCTTTGGGTGAGAACATGCATTTGAGCTTCAATTATATATATATGAGGCGCCGTGATGAGCTTATTAGTGTTTCAGGACATTCGGAAGAGAATCGAAGAAGACCCGACCAATAACCCAAGGCCACGATCGTGATAGAAGCTTTAGCACAGGGACACAATCATAGGGAACTTGCCATAATGATGACAGAGAGCCAAACAAACTGGCCACGATTGTGGTCATTCTACGAGTAGACAAACATGGAGTTACTTCCAGATTCAAGTTTTTGAGGGACATTTTAGGCATTTCAGACCCCAGAAAGACACTAAGGTTACGTTAATTGGAAAAGAATATAAAAGCATTATGGTGTAACCCTAGAAAGGAGATTTTACAACCAGCCTCCATTTGAAAAATCTAAAAAGAGAGAGAAAGAAGAGGGAGAGAGAAGAAGAATAGGAAGAAGGAAGAAGAAGTGAATCCCAACTCTGTTGCTCCTTAGATCATATGGTATCTTGATGCCGCTTCCTTCCCAATTTGTCTAACCTAAGTTCCATTTTCTCTTCATTTCTTTTTTATTTAAATGTATAAAGTTGAGATGGATTATATGGAAATGGATTTCACATTGTTGATAATGTTCTAAACTCTCCATTAAGATTTTACTTTGAGTTAACGTTGATTTAGTTATTTTTGTGTTTATTGGTTTGGATATTATGATTGATTAATGTGTTTGAATGTTTCGGTAATAAATCGAGAGGGTGAGCCAGATAAAAATGATCAAATCGGATTTATGAGAGTTGGGCAATCTAATTAACCACTTAGTCAATCTAGTCGGTAATTTCAAGAAGAGAGATCCTGTGTGAGACCCGATTGTTTATTAGAGAGCTTTAGAACTAACTAGAATTGTAGGTAATTTGTGAATTGAGAGATTGCAAGCTCCATAATTCGATTAGGGTTTACAATTTAGAGGTTAATGGTTATAACTCGAAAGAGAGTAATCATCCCTACGATCATTTATAACTGACACCCCATAAACACATAAATGGCTAGGTAAAATCTCCTCTCTCATAACTTGATCAACTTTCTTGATAGACTTCTATTGTGACCTATGTGACTGCTTAGTTTAATTCTATTTTGTTGAAATTTCTGCTTTACAATTCTTGAATCAATTTCTCCTATTTACTTTTTTTGTTCATTTGTGTAGTTTTTATTTCTTTTTATTCTTTTCTCTGAGTCTTAAACAAAGCACAACCTGAATTAAGTGGTGCCTAAGCACAACTCTATAGGACGATATCTACTTTTTACTACAAGTAACGACCCATATACTTGCGATTTTTAGCATAAAACAAGTAGTTTGTTTTTGCAATGAACATTATGAGATAGTAAAATTTGAACTCTGATGTAATTGAATGGTTTTTATGTAAATAGGAAATTCTATTAGTGTCTTAAGATATGATTTTAAATGAATGATTTGCTTCCAAAAAGTATAGCGGGAAATGATAAAGGTATAGTAAATAGTTCATTAATGGTTGTGGATTTGAGGATCGAAAGCTAAGGAGTCCATGTGAGGCATAATAAATGTAAGAAAAATATTATTGAGTTCTGTTTATAATTAGAGACAACGAGAAAGGAAATGTTTATTATTCAGAAGTATACGAGAAAAATTGTTTTGTGGAGATCCCCAATCAAAAGTTTCATTAGTAGTAATCTAAGTAGATGTGAATCTTGATAATGTTAAATGGATAGTTTGATGTATGGATAAGTTAGTAAAGTTGTGACTAAACTAATTATTAGTGAGAATGCAAAAGCAGTGATTTAGAAAAAGGAATTTCATATGTAGATAAGTTGTAAATTCTGGGGCATTTTATTAAAAGGTAACGTTACATTGATGCTAGGTCAGGAATTGTGTATACTAGTCATGGTTGCACTTATGAAAGAAATTATACATTAAATCACTCACATTTGTGTGCTATGCATTTGAGGAATACAAAGAGGCATCCTACCTTGAAAGTGCATTATGATAGGTAGGAAAAAAGGATGATAACAAAGTATATGTTCAAATGCTTGTTAAATAAATAAATCAAGGCTAAAAGCCAAAGAACCAATAAAAAATTGCTCAGCTGCTACCTATTTAGGAATGGAAATGGAAGCATATTATAAAGGATTTGATGGTAACAATTTCTCAAAATCTAAGCATATATGATATTATATGAGAGATAAATGATAGAATTACAAAATCTGCCCATTTCCTAACCTTATAAAGTAGGTATTCTCTTGATAGATTAATCAAGCTGTAAATGATTAGAAGTTTATAGTTATGTAGAGTGCTAGTATATAAGGATGAGATAGATGAAAGAAAATTAGTTAGGATGAACTAGTTCAGATAACCACGAATAAGATCAAAATTTTCTTAGGTTGAATTGATAGGACCTAAAATCGACAGTAGAGCTAGATGTAGACATGGAGGAAAATTTAGTGTTTAAAGTGAAAAATCAAAGAATTTTTACAAATATCATCATGGAAAGGAAGAGCCTATTTTAGAAAATATGACAAGTTAAGCCCATGATATATTGGTCCCTATGAAGTGATTGATAAAGTGGAAGTAAGAAGAGGGGATGCGAAATCAATATCTGTAATTTTGAGATGACTAAGATTGTTTAAAATTTCGAGGATGAAATTTTTTATAAGGAGGAGAGAAATTGTAATATCTTAGCTCAATTATTATATTGTGCAATGTGTTGTATATGCATTTTATAAAGTATGTTCAATTTATGTATACTAGAATAATTGAAGTGTTTAAATGTATTATTGAGGTTATAACGAAAATCACGGATATACCACAAACGGTTCTGAACTTGATCGAAAATTTCTCAGAAAATTTTTAAAAATTTGAAAGACTACGAAATGAATCTGAACAAGCTTTAAAAGCCCTAAATTATGCTTTGAAGATTTAAGTGACACTGTTGAATGAAATCCAGATGATTACAGTAAATAGTGTTTTTGGATAAATTTCGGGTGAATAATATTTCCACTTGAATAGTGATCTTGGGGAACCAACATCAAAAATTTGAAAAATGTCCGAAATAGGTATTAAAGTCTAATGATACTGAAACAGATCGAAAATAAGCCCGATTGGATGAATTTTGGGAATTTTGAAAGTTTAGGTTTAAAATGTACTTTTTGGAAAATAATGGGTATTGAGAATTTTAAACCCATTTGAAATTTTTTAAGTATCCAATCAATAAGTAGTGAGCATAATTAGAGTATTTCATGGTCAATTTGACGATAAGACGATTGTGGAATCATTTCAGGATTTAATTCAGTTAGTTGGTGAATTAAATGCATTAAAGGCAAATTTGGTTTTTTGTACTCAATAAGGGCAATTTGGTCTTTTTACATGATATTAGTGGATTAATGAGTCATTAGAGAGGACAAATGAGAAAATGACATGTGTGTGATGAGTCATTAGAGACAACCAATAGGAAAGTGACATATGTTAAGCATCAAAGGGTATAAAAAGCTTGAAATAAGTCATAAGTTGATTCATTTGGTGATTAGTCGTGAGAGAACATTGTTAAGGAGCTCAAAAACTAAAAGAAAAGAGGAGAGAAGTAAGGAGAAATGTCAGCCATTATTGGAGAAAGGAGGGAAGAGAGAGAAAAAAGAAAAGAAAAGAAAAAGAAGAGGAGGGAGCTTCGGCTATGACATGGAGAAGTGTTCCAAAGAGTTTTTCATGCTCTTCTACCTGCAATCAAGCATCCAATGTGATCCCATAGCCATCTAAGTGAAGAGGAAGAAGAAAATGTGGTGGTAATCTTACTAATTTTATTAAAATTTTTGATTTTTTGGGTTATAGTTGTTGTGATTCACACCTTTTTGATGAGATATCAAGGTTTCATTGCATTGGAAGTGATCAGGAGAAGAAAAATCAAGAAAACTAACTTATGGAACCTTGGTCAAAGGTGAGACCAATTGCCTATGTTTTATTTTGCCATTTGATGATTTAAGATTAATGAATGACATTAGGAAGTTAGTTTAATGATGAAATAATGAAAGAAAAACCATGGAAATGATAAGATGAATTTTCAGCCAAGGTTAGGATTTTTAATATGTTATGATCCAAAATTCTATTTTGATGCTTTATGATGTTCATAGCATGATTTTGATGCTAATGAAGTAAAGAAACAAAACAGAATTGATTTGGAATTAGATTTGGTTGAAATTTGGCCAAGGGTACTTGATTTTGTAAAAATTTGTTACTAAAGTTATATGGCTTAAATATGTTTATTAAAATGTAATGGAGGTGAATTTGGATAGGTTTTTAAGTGTTAGAAAGCAAATGAAATTAAATTGGAAAAGCTCAATGTTAAATATGTTAAGTTTAGCCTTAAAGGCATTTTTTAATATAAAAGTGTGGTTATGATGTAATGATCGTGTGAATGTAATTAAGGATGGTCATTAAGTGTATTTGTGGTATTGGAAATATTAAATGAAGTATTATGTTATTATTTAGAGAAAAATGAGCATATGGAGTATATGTGGAAAGTAATAAAGTTCACATGGTTTATGGTGTACTTTATTAGAAAATATATTAAAGAGTTGAATGTATTCGTATTAGGTTTTTAGATCGAAAAATAAAACCAACTGAAAATTTCAAAGTGGTGAAAAGGAAAATAGCAAGTTATGAATGTATTTTTAATTGTTTTATTCGAATAAATTCTTTACAAAAGAATTGGTGATATCCGACTTTATATGATATGATTATGAGTTTTGTGTGAATGATATATTACAAGTGAATATTGCTAGTATAAGCGTATGTTTTAGTAATACATGAATTGAAGTTTGAATGTTAAATTTCATATGATTTGATGTTTCATTGAAATAATGTTATTGGTTGATAAAAAAGAAATGATTTTTAGCCTATAGTACATTGTTAGGTTTTATACATGTTATTATACTAGTTGATAGTGGTTAGTCTATTAAGGGTAAGTGATGTAGAGCAAACTCAATAAATAGTGATTAACTAATCGCAAGTAAGCGAAGCAGAACTAGCTTAATAACTACCATTTTATAGCGGTTAACCTGTTATTAGGAAGCGATGTAGAAGCAGCTCCGTAACTAATGGTTTAGTTATGGGTAAGTGATGTAGAACCAACTCAGTAACTTTATGCCTAGTGTACTATATGGTAAAGAAATTAGTTGAGTAAGAAAATTCATGAAAATAATAATGCTGTCATTATGAAAGTTAAAAGTAATTTGAGAGGTATCATATAGTACTAATTCTAGTGGTTGACTTATTTTTAGTAAAAAAGTTTTCTAAAAACTTATTGCCATCACTATTTATTGTTTTAAGGAAAAAGGAAAATGAAAACTTGTATGTTATGAGTTTAATTTTGAAAAGCATTTCAAAATAGAATTTCAGAAAATTAAAATTGTGGTTTACAAACTATTATGTTATTACCAGATTTGATGATGCAAGGATGAATGTTTATCGACTACTTTACCATAAGCTTTCTTGTTATATGGTATTATTTCAGTTATGATAATATGAAAGGTTTAACTTTTAGTAAAATGATTAACACTCATTAAGCTCTTCAAATATATGCCCTAGTGTAAGACCAGGAACCATGCCTAGTTATTTTAGCTTAAGTTTTAGGTTTGAGTATCATCTAATGGAGATTCCAAAAAGAATCTATGATATCATAGGATAAATTTATATTTTTTTCCAACCACATCAATATGTGTGATTTTAGGATTATTAAAAGAGATGATAAGCTCGACCTATATCAAAAAGATATTACAAGCATAGAAGTCCTTTCCCAAAAGGTTAGTGAATTTATAATATCCTCTTCCACCTCATGGGATGATCATATGTGAAGTTAGCCTGATCCAATTAAGAATGTAATGAAGAGATGATATAAAACTTATAGGTTTTTCTTTATACACTTCTTTAATTTTATATCCCTTATTTGATTTTTCTCTTATCATTTTTTTTATCTTGTTTCCATAAACAAAAATATGAACATATTGATTACATTTAAGGTCATAAATAAGAAAATGGTCTTTGGCTTCTTCTTCCAAGAAAAAAGAGGTAAATGGTCACACACACTGATTAGTTGAAAATGATTAAGCCTCTACCAATACTTCCCCTGCTTACGCTCTTTTCATTCCATCCATAGCGGGTATTGTGACTCATCTAGAAATAGTCACTAAGCCTCCAAGACTTGTCGAAATTCATGGCAATTAATATCCTTAAAGTAATATTAAGAAAGATCTATGGTGTTTTAGGAAGGATAACATTAGCTTGAAGATGGTTAAGTGATAGTTGTAAATTGCATCGTGTTTTGTGGGTAGTTTGGTTTACATTTAGTTGCTAACTTGATTGTGCGTGGTTAGGTTGGAATTGTAATAGTTCGTAGATATTTGTGTGTTGAATGTTTTGTGGGTTAGCATATGTTTTTGAACTTCAATTTTTTATATTTAAGGTGCCTTGATGAGTTTGCTAGTATTTCAGGGTAAAGAATGGAAGATGGAGAAAATTTCGAGAAAACCCAGGGCTAACTCAAGGCCACGATCATGACAGAAGGATGATGGAGATGCTATGATCGTGATAGAAGGCCAAAATCTTGGCCATGATCACGCCACTAATGGCCACGATCATGGCCTGTACACGGACAGACGAGGGGATAATTCTGGTTTTAAGTTTTTGAGGGACTTTTTGAACCTAAAAAAAGCCTTAGGGTTGCTTTAATTAGAAAAAATTATAAAGGAATATAATGTAACCCTAAAAGAAAGCTTCACTTCTGCCACTTTTGGAAAACCCTAAAGGAGAGAGAAAGAGGTGAGAAGAGGAGAAGAAGCGGGTCTTCCGATGCTACTAACTTCCCAGATAAGTGGGTCTCCTGATGCTACTGCCTTTTAGATTATTCGATCCAAGTTATTCTCCTTTCCATTTTCATTATTGTTCATTCAATGTAAAAGATTGAAATGGATTGTATGAATGATGGATGTTGGATTGTTGATAATGTTCTAACTCTTCCTTTGGGATTTACCTTGATTTAATGTTAATATAGTCGTTTTTGTGTTTATTTGATTGGATGCTGTGATTAATTGTGGTATTTTTATATTTGGGTAATAAACTAAGAGGGTGAACTAGATAAAAATGATTGGATTGGATTAATGAGATTTAGGTGATTCAATAGATGACGTGATTAATCTTATCAGGTTTTGTGTTAAGAGAAATACAGTGTGAGTCCTAGTAGTTTAATAGAGGTCTTAAGATCTAGCTAGAATTATGGGTATTTTGTTAATTGAGAGATTGCAAACTCCATAATAATTACACTATGGTTTAAGATTTAGGGTTTAACGATTATAACTTGAGAGAGAGTAAATGGCCCTTTGATAATCTAGAATCGACACTACAATAATGCATAAATGGCTAGATTAGCATTAATAATAGGAAAATCCCCACTCTTATAACATGGTAATTTCTCTTAAGTGATTTTCATTGCGACTTGTGTTGTTCAATTTCCATTATTTGTGTCCTAAATTCCAAAGTTAACTTCATGCTAATCAAACTGCCGTATTTACTTTTCTGTGCCTTTTTATTTTTATTTTAGTTTATTAATTTTATAGCCTTAGATAATCTAGGGTTATAGTAGTTCACCCTCCTTGTGGGCTCAACCATTCACTTGCTACAATTTATGACCCATGATCTTGTGGTAATTAAAGGCTATAAATTGTAAGGCTTAACACCTTCGATCAAGTTTTTGATGCCGTTATAAGGGAGGCATAGGATTAGTTTAATTTTTTTTATTTAAGGCATTTTTACCCCTTTTGTGTCCATGCACTTGTATGAACACAAGAGCTACGAGAAGCACAAGTTGAATAGTTAAAGATTTGACACTTGATAACACTCATTTGGAACGAGTTATTTGAAAAGTCAAACGCCAGGAAGAAGTAGTTAAAAAATCAATGGCGAAAGAATATAATCAAGAGTTCAACCAGGGAGTGAACTGAGGGCATCAACCGAGAACTCTCGTGGATTTTATGAGGCTAGGCTTCAGTGCAACAAGTCAAGGTGTGGCTAGCCCACCAATTTAAACTTCCTCTTTTAAAATTAAACTAGCCCTTTTAAACATGCTATAGACGAATGTGCAATTTTATGGACTGATGAATGGGGCCTCCAATGCATATATTGTCAACTTCCTTGAGATATGCGATACCTTCCGATAACATCAGAGGTCGAAAGATGCAGTTAGGATGAGGATTTTCCTGTTCACATTAAGGGATAAGGCAAAGGCTTAGTATCAATCTCTTAGCCCGTCCAACATCACTATATGGTAGCAATTGGTATGTGACTTTTTAGATAAATATTTTGCCCTTATTAATATGACCAAGATAATCAAGGAGATTACAAACTTCCAAGAAGGTGATAGGGAATTGATCTATGAATTATGGGAGCAATAATAAGATTTGCAGAAGAGGTGCACATCACAATCTACCAAAAGAATTTCTCCTGTAAACATTCTACAATGGAGTAAACCCATCCATGAAAGACAATGTTAATGTAGCCTCAGAAGGATCATTAATGAGAAAGACGTTGGATGGAGTTGAGGAGCTGTTATAGGGGATGGCGAGCAACAGTTGCGTATGGAAAAATGAACGGAGTAGACAACTCGTAACTTTCTGAGAGTAAAAGGGAGTGATAGATGTCGATCAAATGATAGAAATGCAAGATAAAATAGACAATCTAACTCGACAACTAAATAATATGATGGCTTCTTCCTCAACTTTTGTAAAAGCAATTCAGCTAAAGTGTGAGTTGTGTAGGCAAATGGACCATGACATCATTGACTATTTCCTTATGAAGGGTGATGGAGTAGAACAAGTAAACTACATAGGAGCTTAATAAGGTCAAGGAGGGGGAAACAACCTCTACTCTATCACGTACAACCTTGGGTGGGAAAATTACCTAAAATTTTTATGGTCTAATAATGCAGAAGGCCGGTTTAAAACCCAAGAACCACCTGGTTTCTGATAGGAGAAATTGAACACAATGGAATCTAAATTGGACAAGATTTTAGACAAAATTGGAAGCTTAGATGATGCTCGAAAAGATTTGGAGGGTAGATTTGAACAAGTACTAAAAATCATGCATCTTCCATTCATAACATGGAGGATCAAATAAGCCAATTGACAAGTGTCTTATGAACACAAAATGTAATGAATATTCCAATCACTTCCAAAAAAATCGAGGAAACAGCAAAAAGCTAACACTCTTTGAAGTGGGAAGGAACTTAAACAACCCATAAAGATAAAAGTTTTAAACTCTACTCTGGTTGACAAAGACCCAGAAAAGGAAAAGGGAGTGGATATGAGAGAATATCCTCCTTATGTCACCCCTCTACCATATCAACCTAAGGTTTCCTATCCTCAGCGATTGCAAAAGAATAAATTGGATGCATAATTTGCATAATTTGTAGAGAATTTAAAGACACTGCAAATAAATCTTTCATTCGTCGAGGCTTTGGAATATATGCCTAAGTATGCTAAGTTTTTGAAGGCAATATTATCAAAGAAGCGTACTTGGGAAGAAAACCAAACTGTGGCTTTAACTAGCACCTGTAGGTCCAAAATCACCAGCCAGATGCCATCTAAGCTCAAAGATCGAGGGAGTTTCACAATACCCTATGTGGTTGGTGAATTTGAATTTATAAAGTGCTTATACGACTTAGGAGTAAGTATTAAACTTATGCCGTTCTCAATATTCAGAAAATTGAAGCTGGTAGAGGTCAAGCTAGCATCAATGATAATTTAGTTTTTGATCAATCTATAAAAAATTCATTTGGAGTAGTGGAGGACATTCCAATGTAAGTGGAGAAGTTCATTATTCTTGTGGACTTTATGGTTCTTAACTTTGAAGAGGATAAGAATTGTCCACTAATTCTTGGTTGACTATTTATGAATACCGGTAAAGTCGTAATTGAAGTTCAGAAAAGGAAATTGACACTTCAGATTGGTGAAGACCAAGTGCAGTTTAATATAAACAAGGCTTTAAAAAATCCAACAGAAAGTAGCGCGTGCATAAAGGTTGAAATTATAGATCACAATTTGCAAGAATAAGTGGAGAGTTGCATTATAGAAGTGAAATAAATAGAAGCAAAAATCGTTAATGGAGATGAGAAGTCAAACAAAACTAAGTTTAAAGAAAATGATGAGAGGGAGGAATCGGGTGTTCAAATGCATAAAGAAATATTAATCCAAACTGAAGCACCCTTATCAACCTCTACAGAGAAACCACCCACATTAGAGCCCAAACCTTTACCTACACATCTCAGATATGCCTTTCTAGGTGAAAATCAAACATTAACCATCATCATCTCTAATTAATTGAATAGGAAACAAGAGAGTAGGGTGGTAGTAATTGTTAGAAGGCAAAAGAAGGCTATTAGATGGCAAATTTCTGATATTCAAGGTATAAGCGCAAATGTCTTTATTCATCGAATAAACCTAGAAGAAGGATGTAGAACGGTAAGGGAGCATCAACAGAGGTTGAATCTTAGTATCAAGGAGGTGGCCAAGAAAGGTTTTAGATGTAGGAATAATTTATCCTATATCTGATAGTGAATGGGGTCAGCCTAGTATAATGTGTACCCAATAAGGGTAGAATGAAGGTGATAGAAAACAAAAGTAGAGAAGTAATTTCAATAAGAACAATCACAGGATGGAGGGTATGCATAAATTATCATAAAGTTAACACAGTGACTAAAAAGGATCATTTCCTCTTTCGTTCAGAGACCAGATGATAGAAAGGGTGGCTGGTCATTCGTTTTACTACTTCTTAGATGGATACTCTAGATACACTCAAATCTTCAACTACCCAGATGACCAAGAGAAGACTACATGCATCTATCCTTATGGTACCTTTGCGTATAGATGGATTCCTTTTGAATTGTGCAATGCATCGACTATATTTCAAAGTTGTAAGATGTCTATCTTCGTTGATATGATTGAAGATATAGTCGAAGTGTTTATGGATGATTTTTTAGTTTTTGGAGACTCTTTTGATATGTGTTTAACCAATTTAAATAGAGTGCTCCAAAGATGTGAAGACTCACATTTAGTTTTAAACAAGGAGAAGTGCCACTTTATGGTGCAAGAGGGGATAATTCTGGGTATATAATTTTGCACAAAAGATTTGAAGTGGATAGAACAAAAATGTAAGTTATAGAGAAACTCTCACTGCCATATAAGTTCAAGGGTGTGCGAGGCTTTTTAGGCCCTGCAAGATTTTACCATTCATTTATTAAAGATTTCTCGCAGGTTGCAAGACCTTTGACAAACCTATTAGTCAAGGACGTACCCTTTCTGTTTGATGAAGAGTGTGTATCGGCATTCAGAAAACTAAAGGAGGCGCTAACATCCAAACTAATTTTAATTCCACCAGATTGGACACTCCTATTTGAGATCATGTGTGATGCAAGTGACTAAGCTATAGGTTATGTACTAGGTGAAAGGAAAGATAAAAGGTCATGCGATCTACTATACAAGCAAGACCCTTACAGGACCTCAACTTAATTACACCACCACAGAAAAGGAATTACTTGCAGTGGTGTACGTATGCAATAAGTTTTGATCATACCTTTTGGAGTTAAATGTAATCGTATTCACGAATCACGTAACTTTAAAAAAGATGCGAAATCCAGGCTTATTCGATAGGTGTTACTCTTATAGGGATTTGATATCGAAGTAGGAGATAAAAAGGGAGTGAAAAATGTGGTTGCAGTCCACTTATCACGTCTGGAAGAAGGGGAATGGGAGCAAAGCAAAGATATTAATAAGAAATTCCTTAATAAAACTCTGATGTTACTTGACAGTCTGGTTACACTATGGTTTGCCGATATTGCAAATAATGTTGCTAGTGGTAAGCTTCCTTTTGATCTCTCTTATCAATAGAGGAAGAAATTCTTACATAAGTGCAAGCAATATCTCTTGGATGAACCAATCTTTTGTTGAACATGCACTAATGGGTTAATAAGATGATGAGTGCTAGATGACAAAATGTTAGATATATTAACACAGTGTCATGAAGCTCAATACACTAGCCATTATAAAGCAAACAAAACAGTAGTTCAGTACTCGAATATGAATTTTATTGGCCACATTTATTTAAGAACGCTTAAGTTTTTGTGGCATAATGTGATCGTTGTAAAAGAGTAGGCAACATGAGATGCCTTTATCTAACATTTTGGATGTTGAAGTCTTCGAAATATAGGGAATTGACTTTATGCGTCCCTTTCATCCTTCATGGGGATTATGTACACCCTAGTGGGGGTGGACTACATATCACTTTGGGACAAAGTTGTGGCACCTCCAACCAATGATGGAAAAGTTATGCAAAGATTTATCAAACAGTTATTTAATAGGTTTGAAGTGCCAAAGACTATAATACGCAATAGGGGCAAGCATTTCTATAACAGATCTTTTGATGCTATCCTAAAAAGAAACAAAGTCCACCATCGCGTTGCCACACCTTATCACCCACAGACTAGTGGCCAAGTGGAAGTCGATAACTAGGAACTTAAATGAAATTTGGAAAAGTTAGTGAACAGCTTCAGGAAAGATGGGGCGTTAAAGCTAGATGATTATTAGGTGTGCATTAGGATATGTTTTTATAGGTAATTAGCATGTGTTTTCTAGCATAATTGTTCTTTATTGTTCTAGTTTAGGATTCATTTTGTATGTTTTCATTAAGTTTAATTTCCATTGTGTTCTTGTGTGTTGGAAGCTAATTAAGGGTAAGAATTGCTTATTTTTGTGTAGGAAAGGAGAGGAAGCAAGTTGTAAGATGAACAAGAGAGCATAGAAGAGAAGACAAGAGGAGCACATCTGGGACCAATTCCCATGTTCGTGGGAAATAGGCAAATTCCCATAGATGTGGGAAATCAAGATAGAAAGTTTCTGCCTGTAATTCCCATGGACGTGGGAAATCAAGGCAAATTCCCACAAGCGTGGGAATTGAAATCTGAGGCAGTTTGTGAGGCTTCATTAAATTTAATTTTTTGGACTATACAAAGAGAATTAAGCCTCCATCTTTAGGGGAGATGACACCCACCTGTAGAAAGACCATCCTTGGGTGAAGAACACATGCTTGGAGCATTAAAGAAAGATTGAAAACAAGGATCATCATTAAGATTGGGCAAAATAGCACATGAACACAAAAATTCAAGATTTTGGCAAAGAAGAGAAGGAGTTTTTTTATTCACTTTCTATCATTTTAATCTTTTCCTTTCTTTGTAAAGAAGGATTATTTGGATGTTGATGGTTTTATGGAGACTATGTTAGGCTAATTTCATATTAGGGATTGCTTTTTCATTATTTTGTTAAAACTCATGTTTTATTGAATTGAATGAAGTGTCTTTGATAATTGTTGTTCTTAATTGTCATCTTACAGTAAATCGAGAGAGTGAGTGAGATGAAAATCGTGTAGGATTGTACATCGAGAGTTGGTGACCTATAGACTAGCAATTTTTATGTCAATTGAATAATTAGAGGAGAGATCTTAATTAGTCTATTGCTCGTCTATAGGATAGTGTAATAACTAGTTGAATAGGTAGAGTTATTGGATAGGTTGAGAGATCATTCAATCGATTCCTGTACATTAAATTAGGGACAAATAGTTATACCTTGAGAGAGGGTAATTAGTACATTCGAAAATCTAGGATAAGATACAATTCAATCAATAAAACATGAGGGAGACAAAATAAGGAAAAAGTAATCTCTAGCATTCAGATCCTTGAATTCAAACTTTCTGCAATTACAATATTATCAATTGTTTTACATTAGGCTTTTTAATTTAATTTAATTTTCTTGATTAGTTACATTAAACAATTTTATTTCTTAAACAAAGTCTTTTCTAAATTAAGTGGTGTCTAGGTATCAATTCCTGTGGGATCGATATTCGCTCTTTTTAACTACAATTCATGACTCATTCACTTGTAGTTTTTAAGCATAAAATAAGTAGATATGTTTTACAATCCATCAACAAGTTTTTAGCTCCGTTGCCGGGGATTGATTGTTTAGCATCTTGTTTAATTTAGAATACTTTGATTTAAGAGTCTTGATACATTACCTTATGGACTTGTAGGTGCATGAACACAAAGAGTACATGGAGGACAAAAGAAGTTATTGAAGATGAATTCCTTGACATTAAAAAGCACGAAAGAGACATAAGAAGGGAAAAGTGCTTAAATTTCTCATATCAAAATATGACTGAAGAAGGAGAGCAAGAAGGACCAGAAAGAACACTCACAGATTTCATGAGGCTAGGGTTTAGTCCTCAAGGAGTGGTGAGGCTGATAGTTCAAGCAACTAACTTTGAGATAAAGCCAGCACTACTCAACATTCTTCAAAACAGTGTCTAATTCTACTGGTTATCCAACGAGGATCTGAATGCCCACATTGTAAATTTTTTGGAGATCTGTGACATATTCAGATTCAACGGAATGTTTGACGATGCAGTGAAGTTGCGATTATTTTCATTCACGTTGAAGGATCGGGCTAAAGCATGGTACAATTCTCTAAATCCAGGCCAGATTACAACTTGGGAGTAGCTTGCTCAAGCATTCCTCCCAAAATACTTTCCTTTAACAAAGACGACAAGGATTATAAAGGAAATAACAAATTTCCAGCAAAGCGACGAAGAATCTCTCTACGAAGCTTGGGAACGATTTAAAGAACTTCAAAGGAGCTGTCCTCATCATAACCTCCCGAAGGAATTCCTGCTTAAAACATTTTATAATGGAGTGAATCCAAGCATAAGGGGCACAATTGATGCTGCAACCGGAGGTTCATTAATGAGGAAGGCGGCAGAAGCAGCACATGATTTGTTGGAGGAATTGGTAAGTAACAGCTGCATGTGGTCGAATGAGAGGAGTAGATAAGGGTAGAAGGAATAAAAAGGTATGATACCTATTGACTTGGTTACTGCCTTGCAGACTCAAATTATGGCCTTACTGAAGCAACTAAACAATATACAAGGGGCATCCACCTCAGCAGCTAAGGCAATGCAAGCATAATGTGAGCTGTATGGAGAGAACAACCACAGCTCAGTAGACTGTTTCTTATTAGGAACTAGTGGGACTGAACAGGTAAGTTATCTAGGCAAGCCATAGTAAGGTAATAACCCATACTCAAAACACATATAGTCCAGGTTGGAAAAAACATCCAAATTTTTCTTGGAGTAATAATAATGCAGTTAGCCAGCAAAGACCACAAGGACCGTTAGGATTCCAGCAAGATTGAATCGGATCATTGGAAAGTAAAATGGACAAATTTATGGAACCGTTTGATTCCAAACTAGCAGCTCAAGAGGAGAATCATAAAAGGATTCACGCAAGCTAAGAGAAGAATCACAAGAGGATGGAGGAAATTTTTGATCAAATCGTGAAGAACTATGCCTCGGTAATTCATAATTTGGAGGTACAGGTAGTCAACTTATTGATGATCTACTTTCTTGAAGTACAGGTATCTTATTATTCAATACTACAGTCATCCCAAAGGAGCAACTCAAAGCTATTACACTTCGAAGTGGAAAGCAAATGGATGAGCCAAACGTATGAAAAGAAAACCAAGAAAAAGAGAAAAATAAAGAGATTGAAGAAAAAGAAGAAGAAGAAAGGAAGTCCTATACACTGCCACCACCATACAAACCCAAACTCCCGTATCCACAGAGAGTAAAACAACATCAAGTGGACACTCATTTTTCCAAGTTTTTGGAAAAATTGAAGAAGCTACAAATTAATTTGTCATTAGTAGAAGCTTCGGAGTGCATGCCTAAGTATGCAAAATTTTTGAAGGATATACTCACGCACAAGCGTACTTGGGAAGACAATCAGACAATTACCTTGACACAGAACTACAGTTCTATTATTTCAAGTCAGATTCCTTCAAAATTGCAAGATCCAGGGAGTTTGACTATTCCATATGTTGTCGGAGAGTTTGAATTTTCCAAATGCTTATGCGATTTAGGTGCAAGTATTAACTTGATGCCTTTGGCTATTTTCAGGAAACTAGGATTAGGAGAGGTCAAACTAACTTCTATGTTGATTCATCTTATAGATCAATCAATCAAAAAAACCATTTGGAGTTGTGGAAGACATATTGTTAAAAGTGGATAAGTTTATAATCCCTGTTGATTTTGTTATGTTAGATTGTGAAGCTGATAAGAATTGTCCATTGATTCTAGGTAGGCCCTTTATGAATACTGCTAGGGAATTAATTGATATGCATAAAGGGAAACTTGTATTGAGAATTGGTGATGAATAGGTTGAATTTTACATGACAAAATCTTTGAAGAAACTGATGGATGGAAATGTGTGTATGAAAATTGATGTGATAGATGAATGTGTAAAGGACATTAAGGAAGTCCATGATTTTAATGAAAAACACACAGATGAGAGTGAAAAGGAGGAGGATGTATATGAGGAAGTGGAGCTTGAAAGATTAGAGAGGGTTGGTGCACCTACACCATCCTCAATATTTAAACCTTTAATTCTAGAGCTTAAACCTTTACCTGCTCATTTACGATATACCTTTTTAGGAAAGAACCATGCTTTACCCATCATTATCTCGAATGAATTAAATTATGAACAAGAAGAGAAAGTGGTGGAGACTATTAGGAGAAGGATGAAAGCTGTAGGGTGGAAAATTTATGATATTCAGGGGATTAGCCCTAATGTGGTGATGCATAGGATCAACTTAGAAGAAGAGCGTAGAACTGTAAGAGAAAGACAACAAAGATTAAATCCGAATGTGCAAGAAGTTATAAAGAAGGAAGTGGTGAAACTTCCAGATGCATGAATAATTTACCCCATTTCAGATAGTGAGTAGGTGATTCCAGTACAATGTGTGCCAGAGAAGGGTGGTATGACAGTTATAGAAAATGAAAAAGGAGAAAAGATCTCCACTAGGACTATCACAGGATGGCGAGTGTGCATTGACTATAGGAAGTTAAATTTGGCCACCAGGAAGGATCACTTTCCTTTACCTTTTTTGGATCAAATGATTGAAAAAGTGGTTGGTCATTCTTTTTATTGCTTTCTGGATGGATATTCAGGGTACAATCAAATATTTATATATCCAGAAGATTAGGAGAAGACCACTTTTACATGTCCATATAGAACATTTGCATATCAAAGGATGCCTTTCGGTTTATGTAATGCACCTGCTACATTTTAGAGGTGCATGATGGCCATATTTGCAGACATGAACGAAAACTTTATAGAAGTATTTATGGATGATTTCTCTATTTTTGGAGAGTCTTTTGATAACTGTCTGCTGAAGTTAGATAAAGTGCTACAAAGATGTGAGGAGTCACATTTAGTTTTAAATTGGGAAAAATGTCATTTCATGGTTCAAGAAGGAATTGTGTCAGGCCATAAGATTTCATACAAAGGGATTGAAGTGGATCGAGCTAAGATAGAAGTAATTGAAAAGCTACAACCTCCCTCCAACATCAAAGGTGTCTGAGCTTTTCTTGGTCATACAGGGTTTTACAGACAATTCATTAAATTTTTTTTCTTTATTTCAAAACCTTTGACTCATCTTTTGGTAAAAGACGTGCCTTTTATTTTTGATGACGACTGTTTGACTTCGTTTAACAGGTTGAAGAAGGCACTGATAATAGCACCAATTCTGACATTGCCTAATTGGTAACTCCCATTTGAGATTATGTGTGATGCAAGTGACTACGCTGTTGGGTGTGTGCTAGTTCAGCGGAAGAAAAAGAGGCTACATGTTATCTAATACGCAAGCAAGACGTTTGATAGGAGCCCAATTAAATTACACAACTACTGAAAGAGAATTTCTTGCAGTGGTATTTGCTTGTGAAAAATTTCATTCTTATTTGTTAGGTTCACAAGTTATTGTATTTATAGACCATACAGCATTGCGTTACCTTTTCACTAAAAAGGATGCCAAGGCTAGGCTTATTTGATGGGTACTCCTGCTTCAAGAATTCAACATTGAAATCAAAGACAAAAAGGGAACATAAAATGTTGTAGTAGATCATTTATCCAGACTCGAAGTCAGACATCATGACAAGGAAGAGGATATCAAAGAAAGCTTCCCTGACAAGACATTGATGATGGTAGATAACCCTTTCCTCCCTTAGTTTGTAGATATTTCAAACTACCTTTTAGGTGGTACTCTTCCATCCAATTTATCGTATCAACAAAGGAAGTGATTTTTATTTCAGTGCGGCCATTATATTTGAGATGAACCTATACTTTATAAGATCTGTGCTAATAGCTTAATTCCCAGGTGTGTTCCTGAAGATGAAATGCATAAGATCTTAACTCAATGTCATAGCTCACTGTATGTAGGAATTATGGAGCTAACAAAACTGCTACAAGAATTTTTGAGTGTGGATTTTATTGGCCAACTCTGTTAAAGGATGCTCAAGATTTTGTGCTCAAATGCCATAGATGTTAAAGAGTTAGCAACATATCAAAACACGATGAAATCCACTTTCGAACATAATAGAGGTGGAGATATTTGATGTATGGGATTTAGACTTCATGGGACCATTCCCACCCTCTGAAGGCAAGACCTATATCTTGGTTAGAGCTGATTATGTTTCCATATGGGTTAAGGCGACCGCTACTCCAACCAATGATAGCAAGGTGGTTTAGGAGTTCATTAAGAAGATTTTTACTAGATTCGGCATACCTAGAGCAATCATAAGTGATGGGGGAAGTCACTTTATCAACAAATCATTCGAGAACCTTCTGAGAAGATACAATGTTCATCATAGAGTGGCTACCCAGTACCATCTGCAAACTAGTGGTCAAGTGGAAGTGGTGAATAGAGAGCTGAAAAAGATTTTGGAAAAGACAGTGAACATTTCAAGAAAAGACTGGTCAACAAAATTAGACGATGCCCTATTGGCATATCGAACAATTTTTAATACTCCAGTAGGTACAACACCATATCGACTTGTATATAGTAAGGCATGCCATTTACCATTAGAGTTGTAACATCGAGCTTATTGGGCAATCAGAAAATTGAATATGGATTGGAAGTTGACAAGAGAAAAGCGATTGCTGCACCTCAACGAGTTGGAGCTAGAAAACGATAAAGGCGAATCATTCAAAGTCAATGGGCATCGCTGTAAGTCATACTATGGAGGGACATATCCATAAGAAAGGGAGGTTATCTCTTTCTTATCTTAAGTTGCTTATGAATTTATGAGGAAAGGTCAAGCTAATGATTTTAACTTAGCATGCTTAGTTCCTTTTAATGGTTTTATTTAGTTAGTTCTTCGATTTATTTTAATGTGTTACTGTTTATTTGTATCTGATAGAAGAATTTTGATTTGTTTTCTTTTGATATCATCTTGATGTATTTTGTAGGTGTTGGAATCATGGAGAATGAAATAACACTTGAAAGAAGGTTTGGAATTTTGAGGACCACCAATTCTTGTGGGAATTGAGATGATTCCCACAGACGTGGGAATCCTTTCTAGAAAGTTTCTGGAGAGTAAACCCACGCTCGTGGGAATTTGGTGGATTCCCACGGACGTGGGAATCATGCAGATTTCCACGCACATGGGAATTCCATATGAACAGGGGTTTAAAATTTCCCCCTTTTTCTTCCTTTCATTGTCCTTTCAAATTTTTGTACTTTCTCTCTCTAACCCATGACTTTCTCTCTTCTTCCTCTCAAAAACTCTTCATTTTTCATCTAGATTCTTGGTATGTTTCTTATTCTTTTTCATTAATCTTACGTTCTTGCATGTCTTTATGCATTATTCATTCAAAAATACAAAGATTTAGTTAAGATTGTTGCTCTCTCTCTCTCTAGGTTGAAATTCACTCTCTCTCCTCTATTCTTGTAGATTTCTCTTCTACAATGGCACCGAATAAAATGATGGCTCAAAAACCAGTCGATGTAGTGTGCTAATAAGTCTCAAGTGAACTTGGCACTCAAATGCGGTAGGTTCACAAGAAGCAGCGTAGTTTGAAGAAACGGTTCCTAAATTTCTGTTGAAGGAACAACTTTGAAGCTTGCCACCACCATCAGAATAAGCTTTTCTTTTCCCTTAACCTTTTAGAATTTTTGTGTGTTACTTCATAAGTGTGAATGCATTTTCCTTTATGTGTATTTGATTTCATATTAATTGTTAGCATGCTATATCTTTTGTCTAGTTCAACTTCCTTAATTGTGCTTTGACTTCATTATCTTCTATTTGTTCTCATACCAGTCGTTGTTTAATTTTGTTTGTTCGGTTTAATTTCATTTTCTTTTGTATGGAAATTTTAAGTGTGGGGAGATGACATTAACTTTGCTCAATTGCATTGTTTGCATTTTGTTAAATAGGATGCATAGTTAGGCATATTGTATGTGTTTTGTGTTAGCAATGGAATCACATTTAAATCACTCTGATAAATATTGCCATGAAAATTATGCCATATAGTTGGAATTAGATTGAATGCATACTTGAACTCAAATTAGGCCCTTTAAGTAGAAAGTGAACCATATAAAGTGATGAAACACAGTTGGTTGCATAAGCTTAGTCATAAATTGCCATATGAACAACGAGGTAGTGTAGAGATGCATAATGAGTTTTCAATTAAGCTAAAGTGAGGATTAAGCCATATAACTCCATTTATAGTCCTTTCATTTCGTTGTTGAGTGTTACTTCCTTAGGTTACTACCTTCAGAACTTGCTTTGAATCAGTTTGAGTCTACTAGATGCATGCTTAATAGAGATGATTTAGGCCCTGTTTGTATTAACACTTGGCTTAAATGACCTACCTATTGATTATCCTTTGCTACCCTCATTGAGCCTTAATCTTTTGTTTCTCGAAAACACCCAAAATTTTAAAACTTTAAACTCCATTATCCTACTCTTTCATAAGCTTAGTAAATATTAAGTAATACATTAGTTGGGATTGTGTTAAAAATTTTTCCGAGATGAGTTGAGTTTATATTTATAGTTCTTCCATGTATGAAAAAAAAGAAAAAAATTTGAAAAGAAAAGAAAAAGAAAAAGAAAGGATAAGAAACAGGAAGAATAATCGAGTAGCATAAACGAGTGCAGAGTACTACATTAGTTGTGTTTGGATGTTTTGAAGTTATGTTTTATTATCCCATTTTATCCTTTCTTTTTTACTTTACTTGTCCTTAACCCTTTTTCCCTTCTTTTGACCGCCCTTATCCCTTACCACATTACAACCTTAAACAAGCCCTTTTGATCTATTTATGCATGCAATCATTGTAGAGGACAATTGGCGTACTAGCAAGCCTATAGTAGTGTAGTTTCCTACAACAAGTTTGAGCGAAACACTAACCCATAAACACTTGAGAGAAGTGAGTGAAAACAGTGAGGAAAATTCATTCTGCACCTTTACTTATCTTTGAATGATTGTGTTAATTATGAGTTTGCTTATGTACACTAATAAAAAAGTGGTCATGATATATGCATTAACTTGATATTTTAGTTGGCTTGAATTTGAGGGATTGTATGCTTTGATCTTTCTGAAAATGAAGTGGTAAAATTGATTTGTTATATTTATTTTGCTTGAGGACAAGCAGAGATTCAAGTATGGGGATGTTGATAGGTGTGCATTATGATATGTTTTTATAGGTAATTGGCATGTGTTTTCTAGCACCATTGTTGATTATTGTTCTAGTTTAGGATTCATTTTGTATGTTTTCATTAAGATTGATTTTCATTGCTGTTCTTGTGTGTTTAATGTTAATTAAGGGCAAAAATTGACTTTTTTATGTAGGAAGAAGGATGGAGCAATTTGGAGGGTGAACTAAAGATCAAAGAGAAGAAATGAGGAGTGCATCTGTGACAAACTCCCACGTTTGTGGGAATCATGCAAATTCCCACATCATGTGGGAATTACAGAAGAAAATGAGAGATACGTCTGTGACAAATTCCCACACTTATGGGAATTACGTAAATTCCCATGAGTGTGGGAATCACAATCCCATGCAATATGCGAGACTTCATTAAACTTAGGATTTTTGGACTATAAAAAGAAAATTAAGCCTCCATCTTCAAGACAGATGACACCCACCTATAGAAACAACATCTTTGAGTGAAGAACATGTTTGGAGCATTAAGGAAGGATTGAAGACAAGGATCATCATCAAAATTGTGAAAAATAGCACATTAACACCAAAATTCTAGATTTTAGCAAAGAAGAGAAGGAGTCTTTCTATTCAATTTTTCGTCATTTTAATCTCTTCTATTCTTTATAAAAATGGATTATTTGAATGTTGATAATGTTATGGAAACCATGTTAGGGTAATTTTATTTTAGGGATTGCTTTTGGAACTATTATGTTAAACTCCTATTTTATTGAATTGAATATAATTTTCTTTGTTAATTGTTGTTTTTAATTGTTATCTTGCAATAAATCGAGAGAGTGAGTGAGATGAAATTTTTGTAGGATTGTACAATGAGAGTTGGTGACTTATGGACTAGCAATCATCACGTTAATTGAATAGTTAGAAGAGAGATCTTGACTAGTCAATTGATCACCCATAGGGTAGTTTGATAACTAATTAAATTGGTAGTTTGATAACTAATTGAATTGGTAGAGTCACTGGGTAGGTTTAGAGATCATCCAATTGATTCCTATTAAGTCGATTAGGGATAATTAGTTACACCTTAAGAGAGGGCAAGTAGTACATTCAAAAATATAGGGTGAGTCATAATTCAATCGATAAAATAGGAGGGAGAAAAAATAGTAAAAAAAGTAATCTCTAGTATTTAGATTCTTGAATTTAGATTTTCTGCAATTTCGGTATTGTCTATTGTTTACATTAGTCTTTTAATTTTAATGTAATTTTCTAGATTATTTATATTTCATAATTTAGTTTCTTAAACAAAGTTGTGTCTAAATTAAGAGGTGTCTAGGCATCAATCCCAGTGGGATCAATATCCAATCTTTTTACTACAAGTCATGACCTGTTCACTTGTGATTTTTGAGCATAAAATAAGTAGATAGGTTTTACCATCAACAATTACCTCCTTAAAGCTTTTGTCAATTTCTTCTTAAATATATTTATATTATGTTGTCTTCTTCTTGCCTCTGCTGGAACTCATCTTATTCCCTCATAATTCCTAAGATGATCTTGCATGCATGTGAGGCAAAGCAGGCTTGAAACATTTAGGTGACATTTAAGCTGAACAAGTAAGTGAAATATTGAACTATTATGGCATGTGTTAGCAGAATTTTATGATAATTGATTAGGGATGGATTGAATGTAGCATGGATGTTGAAGTTGTGCTGAAAAATGATGGATGAATTAGTTACTTTTCTATTTTGTTTTTGGATGCATGAAAACAGTAGTTTATAGGCTATTATATAGATGATCTAATTTGGGATTTGAAGTATAATTGATGATGAATGCTAAGGATAGACGTTAATGAAGTGTTTTCAAATTTGGAAAAGTTAAAACTGTATATATTATGGTATATAGTGAATGGTAATGAAGCAAAAGAGTAGATTTTTGTGGAATTTAATGTAACCAATGTGGAAGCTAAACTAGCATAAAATGAAGTAACCTTATAAGACATGAATTATAGAAAAATTCAAGTAGTAGTGATGTCTCTAAGTATGTGAAATTCGTAAAGAATTAAGGAAGAAAGACTGTGCACAATCGTGGCCTTTAGTGCACGATCATGGCCTGTTGCATAAGCTTCTGTCACTATCATGACAAGGTCCCCCATAATCGTGGACCTAGTTCTGGATTGAAAATTTCTGTTTTAAGTACATATTGAACCAGTTGAGGAAAATTCACTTTAAATTAGTGTATTTAGTCTTCATTAAAGCTTAGGAATGAAATTAGATTGTTGCTTGATTAATTGATTAAGAGCTTGAAAAGTTTAGGTTGTTAATTGATGTTGTAACTTAAAGAATGTACTGTTTTTGTGTCAATGTAACCAAATCTAGAATTATGTTAAGATAAAGAATAAAGGTATTCTTATGAATGCAAACATGATCTTAAGGATATGAGTAATGTGTATTAGGAATAAATGAATAAGCATTGAAGAACATGAGGTAATTATGAATGAGAATTGGGTAATTGTAAGAATATATATTGCTAGAAAAGTTTTGTAAAGGTATGATTGATGAATCTGGAGTAAATCAAGCTTACTTAAGGTATAGATATATTGCTAGAAAAGTTTTGTAAAGGTATGATTGATGAATCTGGAGTAAATCAAGCTTACTTAAGGTATAAATCTAATTGCATACTAACTGTATACAAACTATAATGTTTGAATGGTCAAGATATTTGTATAAAAATACATACCTGAAAAGTCAATTAAGCATGCATTGAAACATGACACATATACATGCGCATGATTGTATATTCATATGATTAAACAAATTAGTGATTTGTGAACTATGTGTGTATTGCATGACGATAGACGCACAAGGTGATCGTCAACATCTAGACATTACCGAAATATCTAGATAATAACTTTTCTGGAGCGTACTATGAGTTAACTTAGATGTGTAAACTTAATTATACGTGCTTCTGAATGAATTTAATGTTTAATCTAAAATATGTGTATAATTGATTGATAAATGTTGGACTTAGATCTGAGTAGCTTGAGATAAGGCATGAGCATACTGAAATGAAAGCATGGCATATGAAATGATGCATCTCATCACATTGAAATGCATAATCAGATAAAGGAGTTATGATTAGAGTGACTAAAGTGGGAAAACAACTTTGAGCTCAGGATTGTGAAAAAGAGCCTTAAGCTTAGATGACATGGACTCAGTATCCATAATGGATAAGGGTCAGAAATGATCTCGGTGTTTACAATAGATACGGGATAGTAAATTAGGTTGTTAGGCATTTGGTCACAATAAAGCAAAAAAATGAAAATGGAATCACATGTGCATTTGCATATACATCCCTACATATATCAAATGATTGAATTGAAATGTATTATTGAATTGTTTTGAAATAGTGAATTACAGTTGAATTTAATGGATGATGTGTTATGAAATGCAATACTAACTTACATGATGTATTTATTGAAGTATGACGAAATGTGATGTGGTATTCAATACAGGATGGTATGATATACTTATTTTTATAATCGGACTTGAGCAAATATATCAATGATGGTTCACTCACTGAGTTCATAAACTCATCAAAATTGCAACATCATTTTTTAGGTTTAAAGGAGTTCTAGCAACTAAGGTGATACAATAGAAGTCTAATACTTGCATTTTGGGGACAAGAATGGCTCAAAAGTATGATTTACTAAATATAAGAAGTCTATTTAGAGTCTTATGTATTAGCATCCCATTTCATATTATATTTTTGGTATTGAGATTGAACTCAAACAAATTTTGTGTAATGTATATGTGGATTATGAATTGCAATGACATGTGACTTTTGTGTTTGTAAATGAAATGGGGAGAAATGAACATTTATCATGCTTATGATATGTTTGATGCCTTTAATAAGCTAGTTTGATTGTCCTAATGTACCATTTTCATATAGTATGTTTTTGAATATCCTTTAGTATGTTTGGACATATGCTCTATAGGAGTGGTATGTTGCACTAAGAGAGAAAGATCACAATACACAATAGAGAGATGCCTAAAACATGTCTTCAGTTTTGATTTAACCTCGGAGCCGGAATGGGGGAGCTTAACCTTAATGGGTCCCCAAAGAGTGGGAGTTCTGTCACCCCTTTTGCTCTAAAACTAATCCATAGCTCTTCAACCACTCAAATGTTGCTTTATATTAAAAATTAGAGTTTTGAGGAGATACATATTTTGATAGATGACTGTGTATCAAACTATATAAGTTGAAAAAATTTGGAAATCGTGAAGAAACATGATTAGTTACACGGCCATGTATCCTACTGTGTAAGTCCAAAAAAGTTCTTTTGAATGTATACATGGTCTTATAATCAAATACATAGCCGTGTATCTTTCAAATAATCTTAATAAATTCATTTATTTGGAATTTTTGTCTCATCTTCACTCCAATCCTTCTCCTTCTTATTTGACAATGGAAATTGAGTGTGAACATCAAGAGGATGACTCAAAGAATGTGCTTTTAACTCACTTTAGCTCTTATACTTCCAAATTGTACCTAAAACCAAATATGTACCAAAATGAGTTTCTTAAACATTTCATAGCATTAATTACTAGTGTTGTGGGATAAATGTATAATCAATTAAGCACATATCAAATTCCCTTACACTTAACCTTTGGTCATTCTCAGGCAAAACGATAAAATCAAATTCATAAACCAAAACACTTACTTCTTTTCCATATTTCCCAAGAATAGATAATCGTAAGAAAAGAGGGATAACTTTCAAAACCATGATAAGAAATCAACATTCAATGCCTCTACTTATGACCAATCAACAATCAGTCACTTTACAAACTAAGCAATCTAAAGGTAGACTTGGACAAAATGTGTTTAAATATGATAGATTCATAGGTATCTTCATACACCATTCATGATCATGACATTCCATTAATTTGCATATCATTTCATTTCTCCACCATTAAGATTCACATACATAATCATGAATCAAGGGACTTTTCAAGACTGTAATGTGGATAAAGGGTTAAGGTGAGATGTATTTAGATAGTGTAGTGAAAAAGCCATCATAGTTAGTGAAACAAGAAAACTCTTAATGGAATATCAAGCGCAAAATCAAACATTTACTCAAAACTGTGTACTTTAGCTATAATGAATGCCAAAAACTATGTTCCACATCTTAGATTCAAACCCTTGGACCATAAACCACATGGAAGACAACCAATTAGAAGGAATCACTCACGAAAACCATGATAAACAATACATTACAACTATAAGGAGTTACCCTTTAAAACCAAATCTCCCTCATTTACATCATAAGCAAATCATCCATTCTACACAAATTTAGGAGGAGAAACTAATCAAGAATAGATTTGCCAAGAAATGCATTTCCTCCTTGATAATTTTATTTAAATATTTTTTCTTTTTCTTTCTCCTTTTTTCTTCTTCTTTTAATAAAATTCAAAGAAGTTATATTAACAGTGGAATTCATTGATAAGAGATAAAATAACATTCTGACAATTATAACCAACCCACATATATGCACATCCTAATATATGTTTAAATTTTGATTCATTTTATATGTTACACTTAGTGATTAATGACTTAAAAATGCTTAGGATACTCACTTTAGCTTATATTTTATTTTAGGTACATTTTGAAGGTAAAAAGAGCTAAAGTGACCTGAAAGCATGCTCATTGAAGTCATCTTCTTAATTTCCATACTCTATTGATTCATAGATCATGAAGAAAAAGAAAATTAAAAGCAAGAAGAAGACAATAAAATGAAAAGAACATGAAGAAAATGTTGTCAACATGGCTGCCATCCACAAAATTTCATAGCCATATAACATGAGTAAATATTGTTACAAAGAAACTCATTTATGTGAATCATGCAAGCTTTCCATTTTCTTTCCATTTCTAACATGAATAACATAGCTTTGGATGGAAAAAAGAAAGGAGAACTGAGAGTGAAGAGGAGTAGAGAGAAAGCCAACTGTTTGCTACATTTTAATTAACATTTTAGGTGTAAAGAAGGTGTTTCTTTTTGGACAGCTAGAGAGTAACATCATGCTACACCTATCCAATTTTATTCTTATTGAAAACCTAGCTTTATAGGAGAAAAATGTCAGTGTGTAAGGGTTGTAGGAGGTGTGTGTTGATTGTGGGCTAAAGTGGAGAAAAAACGTGAGTTGAAAAATGAATGGGAGGCTTGGAAAACACAACTTCTGTCTACTTTCTTTTTAACCTATCTTTTGAGTAAAAGAAAGGCAGAAAGGTGTCGACTGTGGGTTGCGTGCTGAAAAAAAGAGAGAAAAAATTATGAGTTGAGAGGGATGAAAAGCAGAATAAAACATGAGTGGAGTGAAGTGGAGTGTCAGCTGAATGGGAGGACGATGGTTGGAGTAAAAAACAATATAGAGGGGCCCTTAAAGACATCATTTACCAATATTTTTCTAGAATTTTCAAGTTAGGATTTGTATGAGGTACTGAATAAATAAAAGAGCTGAAAAGAGAAGGGAGGATGGTGGTGAGAGCAAAAATTGAGAGTGAACAAAACAAAGGCAACTCCTCCATTTTCGTATCCTTCAGTTTGGAAGCAAGTGGAGCAACTGGATGACTTACTCCCTCTTTGGTTAAGCTTCATCTCACATAGAAAGTGGACAAACCTAGCTGAAAATGTTTTCTCTCATTTCTCTTAAGTTTTCCATGGAAACAAAGGTGTTCTTAGTTGAAGCTTAGAGACTCATGGAGAAGATGGAGGGATAGACATCCTGACATTGGTTCAACAAGGATATCGATGCCAAGTCACAGTTAAGCTATTTCATCTTATTAATGTTGTAATTTCTTTTCTATTGTTACGTTGTTTGTGTTGATTGAATGGGGTTTTGGATAGATGATCGAAATACGTTATTTTGATTTTTCTATTTTGAACCTATTGCTATAATGTTAAATGTAATTCATAATTGCTACATTTAATGTTTATTAATAGCATCTAATGATCCCATATCATTAGGAACAATATAACTTAGGTTAGATAACCCAAGCATATGAGGTTACTATCTATATTGATCGTTTTCCAACTTATAATGCGGCTGCCAAATTAAATTTAAAGACTGTATTCTAGGTTATTTGGTAGTTATGTTTAATTAATGATTGTATCTTGATTAAACACAACCTAAGGAAAAATTGGGATTAGTAGAGCATTCTATTAGTCTCAAATAAATAGTCCAAAGAGAGTTGTAAACACGTTAGGATGATGAATTATGTTTGATCATGTTTAGGCCGAGATTGAACCTAAAACTAGACCTTAACCATAGTCAACACTTTAGTCATTTCTGACTACTTTCTTTAATTTATTTTCAATATTTAATTTGATTTTATTTTCTAAATTGATTAAATTCCAAAACCCCCTTTTGTTATATTTTCCTAGCACTAATTAATCTTGTTATGAAAATTAACTGAACATTCCCTGTGAATTCAGTCCTGACTCACCCTAACTATAAAATTTAGTGTTCAGAGATAGATAAAATTTGCAGCGTATTTAACACGCACTATCAAATTTTGACACGCACTGTCAAATTTTGATGCAGAGAGTAGTTTAATTTCATATTTGATTTTAGTTAGTGTTTTGTGAATATATTTGTTTCTAATTATTCTTTTTGTTACTTGTTAATTTTTAATTATTTATTAGTGTTGGTGTATGGTGGTGACCATATCTCCTTGTAAAGAAATTGAGCAACTTGATCCAAAAATCGAGAGAACATTGCAAAGATTCCATATGGAAGCAAGATCAACTCTAGTAGAAGAATCGAAATATGAATCTAAAGACGCAATGGCGAATTTGAGAAGGTTAAGGAAGTTGGCTGCACCAGATTTAACTCAAAGATCATTACGCACAGCATTTCTGAATTTTGTTGAACATGTTACCTTTGATTTAAAATTTAGATTAATTCATTTAATGTCTAACTTTCATGGACTTGTAGGTGAGGATGTGCATAAGCATCTTAAGGAGCTTGATGTGGTTTGCTGAGCATGAAGCCTCTCGAGGTGACCGATGAGCAAGTCATATTGAGGGCCTTCCTGTTTTCACTCACAGATGCAGCGAAAGATTGGCTGTTTGATTTACCAGCGGGGAGCATAAATACTTAGATGGAGATGAAGAGATTGTTCTTAGAGAAATATTTTCCAACCTTAACAAGTATTCATAAGGAGATATGTGGTATCAAGTAGCATAATGGAGAGTCTCTTTATGAGTACTGGGAGTTGTTCAAGAAGTTATATGCCAGTAGTTTGCACCACAACATACCACAGCAACTTCCCATCTAATATTTTTATGAAAGATTACTACTGATGGAAAGGAGTTTGGTTAATGCGGAGAGTGGTGGGGTACTTTACAAAAAGACTCCTATTAAAGCTAAGATCTTACTTAAGTGGATGGTCGTTAACAACCAACAATTAGGCACTTGCAATGATGATCGATGAGTAAACGAGGTGAGCACTTCATCCATTGAACATCGTTTAAATGAACTAACTTCTTGTGGGAGATAGATTACAGTTAGACAGGAATAAGTGAAAGTGTGCAAGATATGTTCAAACACGAGCCATCCAACTAATAAGCGTTCGACATTGCAAGAGAGACGTATGGGGTACATAAATGCTACAAGAGGGAAGTTCTTGAGCCAATAAAACCCGTACTTGTAAACATATATCCCAAGCTGGAAAGATCGTCCCAACTTTAGTTATGAAGGGAATAGACAACCAAATTACTTCCATAATCGGTGACAAGGAGCATAAGGATTTCAACCAAAGCAATAAGGAGCACAGGGAGCCTCTTCCTCCAGTTTAGGTACATCTTTAGAAGAACTTGTTAAGAATCTTGCTGTTAACAATTTGCATATTTGCAACTTGGAGGAAAGTTATCATCCTAACTCGAGGTGAACCTGAAGAATGTCATTGCCATAACCTTAAGGAGCAAAAAGGAGATTGAAGGTCCCAAGAGAACTCTACCGAGGAAGAGATCGAGAAGGGATTAGGACAGGAAGAAAATCCATCATCGAGTATGAAAGTAAATTTCGAAAGTCCTAGTATTATTAAAACTAACCCTCCACCTTTTCCTAGTAGATTAACAAGACCGAATAAGGAGGAGAAGGACAAAGAGATATTAGAGGCAATCAAGCCGGTACCAAGGTACGTAAATTCTTGAAAGAACTATATACACATAAAAGGAAATTACACGGTGATGAAAAAGTAATGATAGGTGAGAATGTGTTGGTAGTATTTAGAAAGAAAATGCCTCTAAAATGTCACGATCCAAGTATGTTTACCATTCCTTGTAAAATTGGGAATACTGTGATCTATAGGGCTATATTAGATTTTGGTGCTTCGATTAATGTGATGCCTCGTTCGATTTATACTTCTTTGAATTTGTGTCCTCTGAAAGAAGTGAGTGTGATAATAGAATTGGCTGACCGCACTAATGCTTATCCTGATGGTGTGGTTGAGGATGTTTTGGTACAGGTGAATAAGTTAGTATTTGCTATAGATTTCTATATTATGGATATGAATGATGACACTTCATGTAATCCAATACCTATCTTATTAGGAAGACCATTCATTAATACGATTCAAACTAAGGTAGATGTCTGTGACGGCACCCTCAAAATGGAATTTGACGAGGAAGTGATTCATTTTAATATTTTTGATGCCATGAAACATCCACCTGATTATCATTGTGTTTTTTTTTCTGTTGATGTGAATGATCCTTTCGTACAAGAAATGTTTAAATTAAGTTGCAAGGATCATTTGGAAGTGGTTTTAACTAAGGATATGGAAGTAGAATTCAACACTAATTTTGAGATGGGAGAAGAGCTTATGGAAATTATAACTACTTTGGAATCGTTAGAAAGCTCTTAAAAAAGGTATGATTTGGCTTCTATACAACTACCTGAAAGTCACCAGAAGTTGTTATCTTCTGATGTACAGGCACCATAATTGGAATTGGAGCCACTCCCTACACACTTGAAGTATGCCTACTTGGGAGATAAGCAGACTCTCCCATTTATTATTTCGGCAGAGTTGACTTCAAATTAAGAGGAGAGGTTGATTCGAATGTTGAGAGAACACAAGAAGACCATTAGGTGGACTATCGCAGATATCCAAAGGATAAGCCCTTCTATGTGCATGCACCACATTTTCTTAAAGGAGGATGCAAAATCCACAAGGTAAGCTCAGTATAGGCTGAATCCTCCAATGATGGAAGTTGTGAAGAAGGAGTTGGTAAAGCTTCTCAATGTTATAGTGATCTACCCGATCTCCAATTGTAAGTGGGTAAGTCCTGTTTAGGTAGTTCCAAAGAAATCTAGAATCATTGTTTTGATAAATCAGGAGGTGAGTTAATTCCTACTTGAGAGCAAACAGGGTGGCGAGTATGTATTGATTATAAAAAGTTAAATTCTGCTACTCGTAAAGACCACTTTCCCCTTCCTTTTATTGATCAGATACTTGAGAGATTGGTTGGATATGATTATTATTGCTCTTTAGATGGCTTTTCAAGTTATCTTAAAATCTCGATCGCATCAGAAGATCAGGAGAAGACCACATTTACATGCCCCTTCGATACATTCGCTTATCAAAGAATGCCATTTGAATTATGTAACGCACCTGTCGCATTCCAAAAGTGTATGATAAGCATTTTTCTAAATATGTTGAGAAGATTATTGAGATATTCATGGATGATTTTAGTGTATATGGATCTTCTTTTGATGAATGTCTTTAGAATCTTGCCATTATTTTAGAACGATGCATAGAAACTAACCTTATGTTGAGCTGGAAAAAAATCTCATTTTATAGTGGATCAAGGTATAGTTTTAGGCCATGCGATATCTACTAGGGGTATTGAAGTAGACAAATCTAAAGTTGATTTTATTTCTACTTTTACCTGACCCCTTGATAGGTGCTTAATTCCATAGAACTTGGTGATTAATGACACGAAATTGCTTAAGATACTCACTTTAACTCATATGTGATTTTAGGCACAATTTGAAAGCAAAGAAGTTAAAGTGAGTCGAAAGTATAATATTTAGGCCATTTTTTGAATAGTAATTTTTACTTGTCTTCATGAAGTAGAAATGAGAAATATTGGAGCATGTAAAGACAAGAAAATTAAGATAATGAAGCAATATAGCTCATGGTTGTTATACATGGAAATTGCATGTTTTTGTATGCAATAATGTTAATTTAATGAAGTGAATTTAATAGAAAGCATCTTGGAATTATGGTAAAACAAAGATGGAAGCCAGCAACCCATGCACCTTAAATTGATGGATGGCTAGAAGGAGCAAAACGGCAATGCAAGATGAAGAAAATGCTAACACACAACAGACCATTCCAAGACCAAAAACTCACAGCAATGTCTAAGAAGAAAATGACAACATAGGCGTAAGCTGGGAAAAGAAGAAGCAAATGACAACGTAGTGCAGATGTAGGTAGGAGCAAACCAAAACGTAGTCCACACCACCTGAAATGCAGACCATGCATTTTACTAAACGCAAATAGACGTTTGGCCAAGACATGAGGGAGGGTTGTAAAACGTGAATGGTGTGCATGGCTAAAGAATTAATTAGTCACATCAAGAACAGTAGCTTACGTAAGAGAATACAGAGCTTGCAGAGGAAACAAAGGGAGGCATTGCTGGGGTGATTTTTGACTAGGACAATATTCAATGGGGCTAAAACATTTTCCTGGGAGAGACTCATAGAATGGTAACGTCCTGACGCCAATTTAGAGGTAACATCGAGGTTGACGACTTAGGTTAAGTGTATTTAACTATTTTTTGTTGTTTCTTTCTCTCATTAGAAATTGAATATGTTATCCTATATTAATTGGTTTGGGTTTTGTGTATGGATAATTAGATTTTTGTTATTGTTTAGTTGTTTGTGTATGAACCTATTGGGTATTGTGAAAAGATTATTTTAATGTGTTCATTGACTTATTTATTTGCAAACTCATTGCTAGAATTTCGATGTAATCCGTAATTGGTATGTTGAAATTCATGTGTAGTGACTAATGATTCGTAATCATTAAGGATAACATGACCTAGGTTAAATGATGCATCGTATACAGTTGTTGCCTTGATTAATCGAGTTTCCTAATTCATAATGCTACTGCCTAATTAAATTTAGAGATCATATCTTAGGTTATTCAGTAGTTAGGTTTAGTTAACAATCGTATCTCGATTAAAAAAATCCTAAGTGAAAACTTGGGTTAATTATTAATCCATGATTAATAGTTGCTAGGAGAGGGTTGAGAATAAAAAATCAATGAAATATGCTTAATTAAGGTGTAGGTGAGATTAAACTAAAGAACTGGGTCCACACTTTTATCATTTTTCACATGTTTTCTTTAATTTGTTTTTATTAGTCTAGTTTCATTTTATTTTCTTATTTGAAAAATCCAAAACCCCCTAAACCTAAACATCGATTGATTTCATTTCATAAACTTTACACACACTCTTTGTGAGATCGACCTATACTCACCACTACTATAGTAGTAGTTTAATTATTTTATTTTGACTAGTGTTACGATCGACTGTCAACTTTGGTGCCATTATCGGGGAGTGCAGTGTTTTAGTTTTAGTTTGTGATTTTAATTGGTGTTTTTTATATACTTGTTCATAGTTGATATCTTTTCAGTTATTTCGTAATCCTTTCATTTTTCTGTTTTGTGTTTGTGAAAATAAACTCATGCATGGAAGTAATTTTTTCTTTAACTGTTACTCTCAATCCTATAACCAAGATTGGATTGATCAGCCTAACTTTGGTTATGGATATGATAACTATCAGAATTACTTCTATGATAGTATGTAGGACACACAACAATTCCCATGTGGACTAGAAGCTTTGTAGAATTGCAAAACAATCTATTAGTTTTACACTAAAAAACTGCAAGTATATAGGTTGTGACTTATAGTTAAAAAGCAGATATCAATCCTGCGAGGATTAATGGTTAAGTACCACTTAATTTAGATTAATCTTTGTTTAAGAAATGAAATTGTTTAATGAAAATAATCTAGAAAATTAAATCAAAATTAAATGAATAACAATGAACAATTGATAACACCATAATGCAAAAAATTGGAATTCAAGGTTTTAACAAGTAGAGATCACTTTTTCCCTATCTTGTCTCTCTTCTATTTTATTAATTGAATTGTATCTCACCTAAGATGTTCAAATGCATTAACTACCCTCTCTCAAGGTGTAATTAATTGTCCCTAATCAAACTAAATGAAGTTGATTAAACAATCTCTCAATCTACCAAATCACTCTACCAATTTAATTAGTTATTAAGCTATCCTATGGGTGATCAATTAAATTAGTCAAGATCTCTCTTTGAACTAATCAATTAACTTGATGAATGTAAGTCTATAGATTGCTAATTCTCATTGCACAATCCTATACAAATTACCCAACTCAATCTCTTAATTTATTGCAAGATATACGTATATAATCAACATTCATCAAAGACATCTATCATTCAATTCAATAAAATAGGAGTTTAACAAGATAGTTCAAAAGTAATCTTTAAAAACAAATCAGCCACTCATGGTGTCTATAATGTCGGCCCCTAAAATGTTTTGTTAAATTAAGCATAATAGTTTATGGAATAAGCATGAGATTTGAATTTTTGCCTTAGAATAATTTTTGGGATCATGAT
>JANIIA010000009.1:52970670-52982100 GCA_027478495.1 Erythroxylum alaternifolium | reverse complement strand
TACCAAGTGAAAGAGTCTCATTTTTGGTTCATCTTCTTCTAAGAAAATCTCCTCCAAACATTTCTTCTCCTTTCCCATCAAAGGATTTTGTTAACCTAGTTGTCCTTGAAGAACAAGAGGTAAATCAAATTGGTTAAGGATACAACAACAACGAGAAGATAGATCGCTAAAGGAAAAGATTCAAAAGCAAAGGATTTGGATACAAGAAGAAGGAGAGGATAGTGTAGCGAGGATTTAAAGTTGTAACAAAGGAGTCGGTAATACTCTTCATCTTGTTTATGTTTTTTATTATCCTTAAGAAATCGTTTGTTGCTTCTGCTAGAAAAATGATTTCTTAAAAGTTTTGAAATCTACTGTTTCTCCAAATATAGCATGCTTTCTTTTTCTGATCCAACAGTGTGAAAACAAGAGTTTTTTTGGTGAAGTGTTCATCATATTCTCTCACTCTCTAAAAACACTCTCTCAAAGAATACATCACAAAGCTAGCACTTTGTGTGTTCTCTGGCTATTCTTCCTAAGAGGTTTTGTTCGCAAGGTTATGCATGCTCTAAGTTTTACTATTTATAACCTTGATAAATTCCGCAAACGCACGGGTAGTTCCCGTAATGCCTAAGGTGTCGATCCCACGAGGAAGGAAACTAGTCCAAAAATTTAACGGCAGCTAAGTTCACAAAACCTAATTTAACAACTACTGTAGAAATTGAAATCAATCGAGAATCAAATATGAGAAATTAAAGCATCCACAGAACAAACAAAAGCAAACTCACACAAATAATATGAATTTCAACCTAGAAGCGACTAATTAAGAGAAAGGGGGAATTTATTCAAATTAAAGAAAATCTACCCAATTATCAAAATTTCAATTTAATGGGCCTAGATGATCCTAGGGTGAATTTCTCTCTCTCGAGTTATAATTCTTAACCCCAATTAATAATCCCTAATTCAAATTGCGGAAATTGTAATCTCTCGATCTGCAATTTGTCCAAAACCTAAATTAGTTCTAACGTTGTCTATTAACCTACCAGGAATCTATGCTTGATCTCTCATTACACGACTCTAACAGTTTAATTCAATTCTCTACCTATTGCTTTACCTAACTCTCGTTAACCTAAATCGATGATTTTCACCGGCTCACCCTCTCAGTTTATTGCTTAGTTATGAAGAATCAAATTGAATCATAATAGATCGAAATAAAACACAATCAAATCAATTTTATTAATCTCAAGAATAAATAAAACCGAAGGTGACTTTGGACAGAAAAATCAACACTCAATGACAAATAATTCTAATCAGTCTCAAATTCCATACATCAATGAAATCAAAATAAAAACTAGATGATACTATCGGAATGGATCTCGGAGTGGCGACTGCGGGAAAACTGTTGTTCGAGGAAGTACGTCGCGTCAAGCATATGTCTGTGTCTCTCTTCCTTCGTCCCTTTCCTCAATCGATTGATCTCTGTCTAGGTTTTCCCTCAAATTTTCAATAGAATCTCACATTTGTTCAGCTCTCTCGGCTCTCTAATGTCTGCTAGTGGATGCTAGGTATTATTCTATTTATTCGGTAACAACTCTACGTCAAACTCGGGGTCAAAACAGTCTGAAAAATCACCTAAAAATTAAGTTTTTATGTTAGTCCAATACAGGGCACGATCATGGCCCTGCATGCTATGATCGTGGTTAGCACTTTCTCCCTTTTGTGATGATCGTGGCCTAAAGTGCATGATCGTAGCCTGACTTGACGCTCTCTGTCACGATTGTGGCTCCTGGAGCACGATTGTGGCCTGGCTGCCTCTGGCTCTTCCTATTCTGTCACGATCTTGGCCAATGTGCATAATCGTAGCCTGTGTCTTTTAGCCTGAAACTCTTTAAATCATTACTATTCTTCCCTGTTTACCCTGCCACACTAGCACACACATCAAGGTATGTCAAAAATATACAATTTAGGCTCAAAGATTCAAACTAACCTATAAATTCACTTAAACACAAAAACTAATTTAATTAAACCCTAAATGCATACCTAACACTCAATTTAACCTAAAATGCGTAACAAATTAAACCCTAAAACATCATACAAAACACTACTATCAACATCCCCACACTTAAATGTTTGCTTGTTCTCAAGCAAACAAAACAACAACACCTAATAAAACAAACACACTCTGCAATAATATGACCATAGCTCTAATCTTCATGAAATAAATTTAATCTTTGACACACTCATTCAAATTATATCAAATCATTAGTATCCAAAATATGTATCCGGGGGCTTTGAACTAAATTTACAACTAACTTAAGACCAAGTGTTAACCCATTTACCCTTTTCATTTGTGCACACACATTAATAATTTTTCGGTCCCTCAGACTTGGTAACTATCCCTAGGTATAATTCCATGAAACTTCAAGCATATTACAAGTTTGGTAGGTTTTTATTAAAAACACAAAATTTTATTTTATTTTTATTTATTATTATTTTTATTCGAGACTTAGCCTTTTACTTGGAGGCAAACATTTGTGATGAATGTCGATCCGGTTACTCGACTAAGTCATTTATTAACAGCTTGGTTGAAATGTCATTATAGCCTTTTTATATAAAGGCACACATTTGTGATTCGTGTCGATCCAGTTACTCAGCTACAACATATTTTCAACTGGCTACTAGCTCTATTCATAACCCGAAGGTTAGCAGAATAGTGATTATTAAACACTCATTAAACCTCTTTTTTCTTTTTTTTATTTGCCTACCTTGTGGGTTTTAGCTATTTATTTCTATGAAAAATACTAGTTGAGCTACTTAACCTAAAAGGCCTTAAATTATGAATGAATGTGACAATCTATAGGGTGCTAAATTTACACTAAGTCCTAATTAGGCTATATATTTATCCAAAGGCCCCCTAATTCACTAATTTCACAGGCTAATGATTGTTAACAACCTAATAGACCATGTCCAAAATTAAAAAAATTGACTCAATCTAAGCTATTGACATATTCACACACTTCACACCATGCAACCTAATACTATAATACGGTATGCAAAATTCACATACAAAAGAAAAACACAGAATCCCTCCCCACACTTAAACAACACATTGTCCTCAATATGAGAAGGAGACACACAGGAACATAAATTAAAATAACAAAGAACAGATAAAAATAATGATAAAAATAAAAATAAAAATAACACAAAAATAAAATAAAATTTGAGAAAAATTTTGGGTTAGATTTGGATCCTAAGGAGATGGAAGTGGTGATGGTGTAGAAGGTGGTAATTGAATACCCTGAGCTTCGAAACACTGATGGAGTTGATGGATTTCTCGGCCCTGGCGTCTTTGTGTACGCACCACTTCCTTTAATGTTCTGTTGGTTTCCGATTACATCCAAAATTGTTATCCAGCGTTGGTCCTCTTCCTCCTCTTCTTCTGATTCCTCACTCGTTGATCTTCCCGTGCTTGCCTAGGTGGTGCGGAGCTCGAGCTTGCCTGACCTGTCCTGGTCTGCATATGTGTCTTTTCATTTATTTCCCGCAGGCTCATGTTGGTGGAGTGAATGATCTCTACCCGAAATAGATGATGGTGGTTAAGGAACTCAGGCAGACTTAAAAGAATATAATACATATAAACTTGAAAGTATTGAGAGATAACAAAACTCTATACGTATGCATAATTGAGAATGAGATATTAAAATTAAAATGAATGATGCAATATAAGTTGTATAGAGAGATAAAAAAACTCTAGACGTATGCATAATTGGGAATGAGATATTAAAATTAAAATTCATAAAAAACTCTAGACATATGCATAACTGAGAATGAGATATTAAAATTAAAATGCATGATACAATATAAGCTAATAGTGTGGTTGTTAATGACAAATGAGTATGATACTAAAATTTTAAAATGTATGATGTAATATAACCTAATAGTGTGGTTGTTAATGAAAAATGAGTAGGATACTAAAAATTTAAAATACATGATGTAATATATCCTAATAGTGTGGTTGTCAATGACAATGAGTATGATTTATTGCATGAAAATAAGGCATTGAATAAATCAATAAATTTAAAAGGTCTTTATCAACGTTTACTATAGTGATGAAAAATTAAATAGCTCTCATAATAAGAATGAATTTCTTTAAGTAGACTATTCAATGTCAAGTCAATATTTATATCGTGAAAACATTTACATGATCTGTCAATAAATAAATCTTTGTATAAGCATGTTGCATCTTCCAAATATATACAAAATCACATTTTTAAATATTCTAAATCTTATAAATATATACAAAATCACATGTTTAAATATTCTAAATATATCAATTGTCCTTTAGGTCTCATATATAAGGGTCATATAATTAACATTAGGAAGATTAACATTTAAGGGGAAAAAGGCATAATTTTTATTTAAAATTTTTAATATTGTTGCCAATAATATATAGTCCTATATCTTCAAATTAACATAAAACAAGTTTATAATTATTATGGGTCACATTATAAATAAAAAGACATGACACATATTATGGCTTATTATAAGCCATTTTTCAATTGAAAAAATATGTTGTAGTCACACAAAAGAACTCTTATTCACCACTACATTTAAAAAAGACCTAAAATATACATTTGTCTTAGTCTTATAGGTCTTACTCATATGACCAATATAATTTCAATCTTTTTATGTGGGACACTATTTTTGTGTTAATTATAAATATATCAATAGAAATTGTTTGTTTTTGAAACAATGCTTATTAAATATATCCAAAAGTATGAGTAAACTCTAAGAACTTAAGTTTATTTTAGTACTTAGGATGTATTAATTTCTTTATTTTATAGGCCAATATATTAAATGAGTATTAATATCCAACATTTAACTATTTTCACTCTTTATTAAGCCATTTTGGACAATTATCATATTAGATATTTTTAAGGCAAATCCTTGCAAAATGTACAAGGAGAAATGTGTATAATTAGAAAAAGATCAATGCTTATAAAATCGAATAATCTAGAAAATAGAAGTTGAGTAACATAATGAATCACAGTAGAGACACAATGTACATAAGATGTTAACATAGATTAAGCACTTTAAGCAACTTGTTAATTCCCCATCGATGAACCATGACAAAATTGGAGTATGGTTCTGAATAGGTTATGTAAACCATGATGAAATTCGAGTTATATATACTCAACATGGAAGTCTCTATCTAAGGGACATTTAATCGAACAACTTATAGGAAATATGTACTATCTCTAACCTTATACAAAACAAATGCCTTTTTTCCATTATTTATCAACAACAATACATGTAAACAACAAATAAACCAAAAATGACACGAAAAATGTATAAACCAACAATTAACACAAAACCTATCACCCAACACCCTCCCACAGTATATATATATATATATATAACCATCTAAGAACTTTGTTTTTTGGAGACAAAATAAACCCAATAGACAGCTTACCTGAAAATGATGCACGATGGGCCGAAAACTCGGTAGAAATCGACAGTTGAAGCAACCACAATTAGAGAAAACTGACACAACTGAGGTAGGAGAGAAAAAAATAGCAGAGGAGGAGGGGTTCGGGCTAAGATGATAAATAAAACGACGTCGTTTGGATTAAAACAAAATAACGTCATTTTTTTATGAACAACTCGTCATTTACCGACGAAACATATTTTTCGTCGGTATTCATTTTCACCGATTATCGCACCAGGTGTTGCCGCCTTATTTGGAAGTGGATTAAGTATTCCATGAATAATTTGCAGTTTTTATTAGTGTTTTAACGACAGATAGTGAGGACTGTTGGAAAAATAATGACGGAATGTATACCATTGGTAAACGACCAACGCTGCTCTTTAAACAAAGCATATTTCGTTGATAAAACAATTTCTGTTGGCACATTTCCGATGCTATTTAATTGTGGTAAGCATTCCTGCAATTTTTACCAATGGGCATGGTTTTATCGAAAAATTTGTGCGGATGTTTTCCCTCCACCTTTATCGAAGACAATTATGTCCATTGCAAAATGAAAATTTTCACGATAGTTTTACCAACGGATAGTGTTTTTCCATCGGTAATTAGCTACAAAATTATGCCCGTCAATAAATTTTCACCGATAATTTATGATTTTCTTGTAGTGCATATAGCCATGATTTTTTCATTATTCAATTCTCATCATCTTAACACATATTCATACCAATTCAAATCTCATAACACTGATATCAATACATACTATCAAGTTCAGAATTCCCTCACATGTTTAATTTCAAATTCCAACTCCAAAGAACAAGCCAATCATATTTGTATTGTTATAAATATGTAACATTTCATATAAGGTATATTTTGGGGCCTTACAGTGCAGTTAGTTACATTCCATTTAGTTACATTCCATTTGACGAGTGAAGCGTAACTGTGAGTCTATTAACTTAGGCAAGAGGAACCAAATATGGATTGGAGAATTTTTAAAAACCACAGCATTGTGAGGTTTGGTCCTCCCCTTAGTGGTAACATAATAGGAGCTACCAAATTTAAAATAGAAAAGAATGGTGAAAGATTACTAGCGTCAATTTTAGTTGTTGCTTTTCCAGACTAAAGGTTTACCTTAAGACATGCAAGTAGGTTTGTTTATGGTAGGGCTAATTTAAGCTCTTCGAATTGATGTAAAGATGCATTACCCAATCAAACTAAGAGCATCCATGCACTTAGCTTGTCAATATGAGAAGAAGATGAATATAACATAAGAAGGAACTTGTAAAATTAATTAGCCCTCCTACAAGCTGACAACTATCTCCTCCACAGTAGCCTTATGGCTAATAAAGGTCCCTTAATAGTAAAATCAATAGGAATCAGTACTAGAAGTGTGACTTCCCCCACCATACGGTAGCTAACCAAGGTTAAGATGGCAGAGAGGCGAGAAACATGGTTTTATTATAATTACGATGAGTAGTATATAATAGGGTGCAAGTGTAAATGGATGTGATGGATTGAATTGGTGGAGGAATAGGATCAAATTTAGAAGGAAGAATCAGGGGAGCTAGAAATCTCTTTACATACATTAACGGGAGCAAAAAAGTCCCAAACGAAGCAAGTCAAGGCAGAACTGTAAGGATGAGCCCTCTTAGTGTTAGTATATTCAGGAAGCACCCATAACTTCCTAGGTGAAGGTGTATTATAACAATTCGGTGTTACTATTAGACAAAAATCAAGGAGTATCCCAGTCATAAATGGGAAGAAGGTATTGAGGTAAGGAATTTTTGAGAGGGTAACTTTTACCATTGATAATAACTACTTTACTGCTAATTTATATGAAATTCATTTGGTTGGTTTTGATATGGTTTTAGGGGTTAAGTGGCTACAAACACTTGTCCTTATTGTGTGAGATTTTTATCACTAACTATGAATTTCACTGTAGAAAGGAGGAAATTTTAGTTGCGAGGGCAACAGTATACAAAGGGGCCGAAAGTACACCTCATCAAAAGAGAATCATTGGTGACTAAAAAATTAGAACCCCTACTAGCTAATTATGAAGATATTTTCTAAGGCCCAACTAGATTACCACCTATCTAAGTGTGTGAATTTAGAATCACCTTATTATCCGAGACAGGAATAGTGGTGTTTAGACCATACTATTATCCGTATTTTTGCAAAAGGAGTAAATAGAAAACAATTTGTAGAGATGTTGGAACAGGGGATCATATAGCTAAGTAAATCTTCCTACTCTTCACCAGTACTCTTCGTACAAAAGGAGGGAACTTGGCAATTCTTCATTGACTATTGAGAACTGAATCCAAAAATAGTAAAAGACAAGTTTCCCATCCTAATGTTTGATGAGTTGTTAGATGAACTACATTAGCTAAATGCTTTAAAAAGCCAGACCTAAAATCTGAGTACCTTAGATACAGATGCATAAGGAGGATGTAGAGAAGACATTTTTTCAAACCCACTATGGCTATATCAAATTCCTAGTTATGCCATTTAGTCTCACAAATGCCCCATCCACTTTTTAGGCATTTGATGAATGAGGTAATCTCCTCCTCCCTTTGTAAATTCATTCTTGTTCTCTTTAATGACGTGTTGATATGTAGTACAAATTCGAACAATCATCTACACCACCTACGTGTAGTATTTAATTTGTTGCGATCTCACCACCTTTTTTTAGGAAGATCTAAATGTACATTCGAGGGCACCCAAGTGGCATATCTAAGCCATATCATTAATGGTGTAGGAGTTTTAGTTCATGATTTGTTAGATTGGGCCCTTCCACAATCTTCTAAGGCATTACAAGGATCCCTTAGCCTCGCAAGGTATTCAGAAAATTTATTAAAGACTAAGATCAAGTGCCCCCTTACTAGCCTTCTCAAGAAGAATTCTTTTCAATGGACGTATCAAGCAACAACAACATTTTCAACCTTAAAGGAAGCATTATCCACAGATCCAGTCCTGAAATTACCTAACTTTGAGGGAGAATTTGTAGTGAGTGCAATGTGCCGGGAAGTGGCATAAGGGTAGTTCTTCAATAATAAAGACACTTTATTGTGTCTTTTAGTAGAAAATTAGCCAATAGGCATTTAAAATTGGTAACTTTTGAAACAAACTCACTGGGTTAGACAAGAGACCTTACCTATGGGGGCATTCATTTCTTATTAAGACTGATCATTATAGTCTTAAATATCTCCTAAAATAAAGGTTAATTACTTCCTCTCAGCAACATTAGATTGGTAAGTTGCTTGGCTACAATTTCAGGGTGAAACATAAGGTCAGGAGACTAAATATAGCAGCAAATGCCTTGTACAGAAAGAACAAAGAGGAAGGGAAGTTTTGTGGTATCTTGTAGCCCACAATCATTTTATTGATTCTATTAGTAGAGGAGGCAGAATTATAATAGCTTCAGGACCGTATTCAATAGTAATAAGAAGTCCCAGAGTTGACGGTCAAATATGACCTGATTTTATACAAGAATAAGGTTTATCTTCCCTCCACTTCCCCACTTTTGAAATTAACAAAAGGAGATCAAATTAAAGCACAACGGCTTATTAATCGAGAAATGAACTAATGTTATTTCCTAATTAACATACATATTTAACATGAATTTCACAAGCTAATAAATCTTTACAAGTTAAATGTCTATGTTCAAAGATAAACTAATTCCATTAAATCCTAGCCATTGACACATTAACACGATTCACACCATGAAAACCTAAACAAAACTAACATAGGAAATTCAAAATTCACACTCAACATAAAAATAACAATACAAATTAAACCTCCCCATACTTAGACAACACATTGTGCTTAATATCAGGAGAAAAAATAACATGTAAGTTAGGAATAAAATAAAATGACAAGAATGACAGAAGAATAAAAGGAAAATAGCAAGGTTAAAGCATACACATCATGGCGATTGAGGTGGTGATGGTGATGGTGTCGAAGGTGAGATCTTAACGCCTTAAGCAACAAAGTATTTGTAAATTCCTCGGATTTCTCAGCATTGTCATCTTTTCTCCTTTTCTATCTCCTTTAGCACCTTGGTCTTGTCTGAAATTACGTTAAACACCTTCTCCCATCTGACTATTTCTTAGTTGACTCCTCTTTATGTTGTTGCAGTGGAATTGAGCTAGAACTGTCCTATCCTACCATATTATTAATATGTGATTTCGAGCTAAAATCTCTAAGTTCCATATGTTGGACGTCCAAGATCTCAGCTTGCTTGAAGTAGTGATGGTTAAGAAACTTAAGAAAATGCACAATTAGTTCATAGCAATTAACACCACAACTATAAAATTTGAAAAAAACCTAAGTACTGAACATGCTAATTTAGGTTCATTAGCTTGATTTTCATCTTTGGAAGTACTTTTTGAGTATCCAAAAGGAAAGAAATGACTTCCCTTTCTTAGAGACCACTCCTCTAAGATGTGGTTTGCAATGTTGCCCGTTTACCTTAAAAATCTCTTTATTCAAATTTTGCAATTCGAAGGCTATAAAAGGTCCACTCCTTCGTGATTTAAGCTTTCTTGGAAACAACTTCAGCCTCAAATTGAATAGTAAACTTGTATCTCCTACCTTAAACTCCTTTTTCTTCAGATGAGAATCATGCCACCTATTCACCTTTTCTTTATAGATTTTGACATTTTCATATACATTTTAATGAAACTCATCGAGTTTATTTAATTGCAAAATTCATTTTTCACCCACTTGCTTCAAATCAAAATTTAAAACTCTCATTGCCCAATATGTTCAATACTCTAACTATACAAGCAAATGAGAAGCTTTACCATATGTGAGCCTAAAGGGAGTTGTTCTGATCGAAGTTTTAAAAGGGTACGACAAGCCTATAAGGCATCATCTAACTTTAATGCCCAGTCCTTCCTTGAACTATTCACCGTCTTTTTTAACATGTGTTTTAGCTTTGGGTTCATGACTTCCCCTTTTCTGCTCATTTGTGGGTGATGAGGAGTAGTAACATGATGGTGGACTCTGCATTTTTTAAGGAGAGAATTAAAATATCTGTTACAAAAGCGTGCTCCTGCATCACTTATAATTTCCCTCGGCATTACAAATCAGTTGAATAATTGTTTAATGAATTTCTAAACAACCTTTTTGTCATTTATTGGAGTTCCCATAGCTTTAGACCATCTCAATACATAGTCCACATTTATCAAAATGTATGTGTTCCCATTAGAGGATGGGAAAGGACCCATGAAGTTGATGCCCAATGTTGGATAAAGGCATCTCATCTCTTTTTAAGATGTTGCCTACTCATTGACATCAACCGTAACGCGCCATGAATCCCTGAGTATCTTAAAACAAATGCAACCAATAGAATGCACATTTAAGTACTTGAGCCGCCATCTTGTTTGCATTATAATGTTTAGCATATAGGGCTTTGTGACATTGTGTCAATATGTCTGACATCTCCTCCTCTGTAACACAACTGATATAAGATTGAGGCTGATATGAGTGCCTTTTTTAATTGGTTGAATGTAGATACAAAATTATCATCAAAATGGAAAGGCACTTCTTTGACTAATAAGTTTGTCAAGGATCTTGCGATTTGCGAGAAATCCTTAATAAAGCGATGGTAGAACCCAGCATGACCTAGGAATGCTCACTCCTTTGACATTGATGAGAGGTAGGAGCTCCTCAATGACCTCTATTTTTGCTCTGTCCATTACAATTCCTTGGTGTGAAATTTTCTTCCCTAGTACTGTTGGGCCTTGAAAATTTTTCTTTAGTAAGCATGATTTGAATAAATTTTGTAGTATTGTTAGATATATTATTTTATTTGGAGGTAACTATTATGTCAAGTTTAGGAGGATTTAATTCATGGATTGATAGAATTAAAGAGTTGATGTTGTAAGATGCAAAAGGATATTTTTGGAAGATGACTTAAGGTTAAAAGAACTTAAGTTTATAAGGAAGGGTAAAGTGGACTTTAGCAT
>JANIIA010000009.1:52809826-52823206 GCA_027478495.1 Erythroxylum alaternifolium | reverse complement strand
ATGTTCAAACATTTCATGTGCAAAAATTCACTAATTATTATTCATATGCATATATGAATGCATGAATATGATAAAGATACTTTCAATTATTCTACCCCGTTCAAAAAGACCAAATTGCCCTTTCCCATAAGTGAGGGGATGTTACATCTTATACTGATCAACATGGGATTGAAGTATTTAAAGATGATGAATCTTGGTATTTCTATAATAGGCTGATCTCTTTTCTTGAGGATTAATGTGGCTATTTTAGTTAAATATGCATGTCCTATGTTTTCTGTAGTTTTTAAACTGAATGGATGTAATAGCATGATCAAACTTTGCCTCATTTTGGTATTAAACGAAGGACTGAGAGGAGAAGTTTTATATAGAACAAGAAACTATAGATGATTAGGTTAATAATTAGAAATATATTAAACTAAGTGGTAATTAGTAGTTGGGTTTCCATAATTAACTCAGGTGATAGCTTGTTGAATACGAAAGTTAGATTAGTCCATTATTTGAGTTAATTTAGAACCCAACTGTCAATTTTAGTAAGACAACTATCCAATCATTCCCTTTAGTCATACATAGGAGATTAAATTAGTGAAATTAATTCTCAAGAGTCTTCCATTTTGATTAATCTATTTTTCTTTGTTTCTGGTTTAATCATTTTATTTTCCATTCTAATGTCATGATTTTCTTTAAAGCTTTTACTCAACAATTTAGAATAGAGTTTTTAAGATTGCATTTTTTATTTTTAATTCAAAATTAATTTTAGTTAACCAATTTAACCTTCGTAGGAGACAAACCTAAGTAATCACTAGAACTACCTATTATACTTACGAGTAGGATAGCCAAAGTATTTTTAGAACTTGTTTAGGCATAACAAATTTTTAGCATCATTTTCAGGGAGGTGTTTAGTGATTTGAACTTGAATTAATTTTGATTTTTTTATTTGCTTAAGTGACTTTGATTGGTTGTGTTTGTTCATGCATGCAAGTTTTATTATGTTATTTTGTTAACATGCTTTGTAATTTTTGTTATTAATTTAGTGCTTTTCATAGTTAGTTTATGCTAGGTAGGAGAACTTAAGCTAGAGAATTCACTTGGTTTATGCTAGGAAAGAGATCTTTAGATAGTGAACCTGTCCCTTTTATTGATGATATGCATCAAAGACGAAGACCTTAAGGGGACTCTGAAGACAATCATGAGGAACCCAAACATAAGGATCAAGTGAATAACCATAAGATGGGTGAAAGGTAGCTAGTGATGAAGGAGTATACTAGACCGGTGATTAGTGTTGCCACTTCATGCATACGTTTGTGAGAGGTAGCTAGGAACTATGAATTGAAGAGCATCCATTATAATATGTTGCCATCGTTCTATAAGGTTCCTAATGAATACCCTTTGAACTTCATTTGGGAATTCTGTACCACTCTCAAAATATTTTTGTTGGATTGATTAAATGATGATCAACTCAAAATGAGATGCTTCCATACACATTGAAGGATCAGGCTAAGGTATGGATGATGATCCTTCCTTCCAAGTCTATGACTGCATAGGAGGAGGTGTACAACAAATTCATAGGAAAGTTTTATTCCCATTAAAAGACATCTAAGTTGTGCACCAAGATAGTTACCTTCACTCAGATGAAGGGAGAGTCATTCCATGAGGGGTAGGAAGACTTTAAGCTCTTACTGATACAATGTCCACACCATCATTTTCCGCTTCATATGCTAAACCAATTCTTTTATGATGGGTTGACGCAGTAGTGTCAGTACACGATGGACAATGCAGTAGAAGGAGTTGTAGGAGAGAGGACGGTTGAAGAAAAGTATGAAATCTTCAAAATGTTGGCTAATTCTCAACAAAAGAACTTGAGGGTAAGAAGAGTTGGAGTTCAAAAAGTGAGTTTGAATCAAGAATTGGTTGAGGAGTTAGCTGAGTTAACGAGGCTGGTAAAGATGCTAACTATGAGATTACCCCAAAACGTTCCAAATCAAGAAGTTTGTGGTATATGTGGAACTTGTGGTCATGGAGTGAATGTTTGTACATATTCTTACAAACCTTTTGATGGGGAGGAACATGTGAACGCACTTAATGGTTTTCAACTTTGGGAGCAAAATGATCTGTATCTAAATACCTATAAGCCTGGTTGGAGAAACCACCCCAATTTTTCATGAAAAACCAACAATCCACCAATGCAACCCCAACAACAATACCAAAATTTTCATAGGCCAAATTATTACCAAGGGCAACCCTCAAATCAAAACCTGTCGAGCAAGCCTTCCTTGGAAGAAAGCCTGAATATGTTTACTTAGGTCACAACTTAAAATCAGGAAATGAATAACAAGAGGTTCAGCTCTTTGCAAGCATCTATTAAGAGGATTAAGATCGACGTAGGGCAACTCATTAATCAAATGTATAACAATCAAAAGGTAAAGTTACCTAGTCATCCTGAGTAAGCCTAAGCAATCAATATTTTAAGGTTTGGTGAAGTGATTGACAATCATGTTGAGTTTCCTTCTAAGTTATCTGATGCTGATAATCAAGAGAAGAAAAACCTCACCCAAGAAGAAGATGAGCGAAATGAGAAACGAAATGCGTGAAATTCTCCAAGTCATAGAGGGTAAACAAGTTAAGCATGACACTAAGGACAATGAAGGGAAAAAGCTTCACAAGGCGATAGATCCTTATCAACTAACAATTCCATATCCAAGTCACCTTAATGAATCGAAATAAGATGAGTAGTTTTTCCTATCTATATCGGATGCTTTCTGCTGTCAATGTTAATCTATCCTTATTAGATGTGATTAGGAACATTCCAGCTTGTGTCAAGTTTTTCAAGGAACTAAACACTAAGAAATGAAAGTTTGAGCCCAACGAAAAGGTGTTAGTTTCAAAAGTAGTAAGTGCAATTATACAGCCACATTTACCACCCAAATTGAAAAATCCAGGATGTTTTATCAGGCAACTATCAATAGGTAATGGTGATGAGGTTAAGGGTATACTTGATCTTGGAGCAAGCACAAATCTTGCCTCACTCTATTTATGAGAAATTGGATCTAGGATAGTTAAGACTTACAAACCTATGTTTGTAATTAGCTAATAGGTCAATCTGTTATCCAAAAGGAATAATGGAAGACATGTTAGTGAAAGTTGGAGGATTGATTATGCCCGTAAACTTTGTTATCCTAGACATGGAGAAAGTGAAGAGAGAAAAGGAGCACTCAATACTCCTAAGGAGGCCTTTTATAGCCACTACAAACACTTTGATTAATGTGAAGAATGGAAAATTTACTATGACATTCTTAAAAGAAACAGTAGAATTTTCAATCTTTAATATTGAACCTATTCCTACTTCTATTGTTTCTGAAGACTGTTTTTTTGTTAAACAAGTTAATGCTGCCAATTTTGATTTCACCTGGCAGGATAAAGAAGAAAGAAGATGGACTTGGTTAAAGAGAGTGATGAATGCTACCAATTGCTTATGGATGCAGCTGACGAAGTATTTGGAAAATTCTTGGAGACAGATCCACATGAAAACTAGGAAATGGTGGAATCAACCACTTTGAGGGACCAACCTTAAGCATGACTATTGATATGTCCAGCTACAAGATGTTAAAGAAGCAACCCCTTTAATTTCTATTTTTTTCAATTATTTGTTTTTTTGTTAATTTTCTTAGTGAACCTTAACTTAGTTTGTTTTCTTTGTGTATGCAGGCCTACTCTCTCGTCTCTTTTATCTATTTTCCTTGCAACTGTTCTTCATTCCTCAATATAGTACACCACGCTCCACACCAGATCAATGCAGTGATTACCCCTACATTCGTATCATATTTTTGTCCCTTTCTTTGTTTCTTGTTAGTTTAATTTCTTTTAAATTAAATGCTTGCCCTTGTTTATGTTAATTTTTAGACCCATCTTTTACTTTTTTGTATCATATTAGGAATAGTGAGATGCTTAAATTTGGGGTGGTATTAGTTAAAAAAATATCATTTGTGTGTTTATGTGTTTGTTTTTCCATTTAGTAGTTAGAGATGCTTGGTTATTAAATAAACTCAATTTGGATTAAAAATACATAATATGAGGGAATGAGTATACTTACATGCTTAAGCTGATTGACTTGGATTTCAGTTAAAAGGACATTAGCTTGTTGTGATAGATGAATGACACTTTTCTTTTGGTCAGAATTTGAGCCTTTTTTAATTATTAAACACCAAATTCAAGCATTCTTTGTTGAGAGTGTTCTTTAATGATTGAGATACTAGTTGAGATCACATAATCTTATGCAAACAATGAAATAATGAAGGCAAGTAGGATTTACCCCTTTTACTTAAAAAGCCACCATGATGTTACCTTTAGTGAACCCCCCTTTTGAGCTTAACATTAAATATTTTCTTTCTTTAAACCTAAAATATGAACCTTGACCTTAATTATTTATCCTCTTCATTGTACCTACCATAAGGCAAGTCGAGCATTTGAATGTGTATGATTAGGTTTAGGGAATAATTTTTTGAATAAGTGTGAGGGAATTATAGGATATAGTTGGCTATTGCATTAGGAATGAATATGGTTGTAGTAATTATCTCTCCTCTATATTTTTCTTCTTTTGATTTCCTTGTTTTAAAAAAATAAAAAAGAGAAAAAGAAAAGAAAAGAATAAGAAACATAAAAGAAAAGGAAGGAAGAGAATATAAAAAATGAAAAGAAAGAGGAGAGACATAAAAAGGGGAGTGTTAATCTTGTTAACTTGAAAGGAAAGAATTAAGTGTTTTATGCTTCATTGTTTATATTACTTTAAATGCCCAATTTGTTTTGTAGTTTTAAACTATGCTATTCCTTTTTTTCCTACCTTTAGCTCAGCCCCATTATAACCAAAATAAAGACCTTCGGATTGATGTTTGTGTTTGATATGAGTGGTGGAGATTGGATTAATAAGCAAGCTTATGGTAAATGCCTTGCATGAAATGAATGATGAGTGTATGAGTGGTGAAGATTGGATTAGTAACCGAGCTTATGGTAGATGCCTTGCAAGAAATGAATTATGAATGAATACCCTACCTTTGAATGCTTGAAAGGATGAAGAGTAGAGTGAGTATCTATCACATTTATTGATGGTTCTTTGAATTGAAGTATTTTGGCTAAATATAAGAAGAATAGCTGGTTTATGGAGTATTATGACTTCAAATTCTTAGGTTGTGTTTATTGAAATGATCGTTGACATCTTTGACTATTATTTAGGAAAATTGTTGTCTTGGTTATTTGTTCTTTTATAGTCTAGTGTTCTTTAATATGTTTGAGGACAAATATAGTTTAAGTGTGGGGGAATTGTTATGTCTAATTTCTATTTTTTTTAATCACCTTCATATCTTGATTTTGGTTATAAATCCCTATGTTTTGATCCAAACGTGAGATAAATTGAGTGGAAATGTTGTAAATATTGCATGAATGTTAATTGGAGTATTTTATGAATTTTGCATGAAGATTGAAGGGAAAGTCACGAAACTTTTGCATGAAAACAGAAGTAAAAAAGGAAGAAAAGTGGTGAGATAACAAGTCACCACCATGACTAACATTTAAATGTTAGTTACAGTGGTGATAGCCCTAAACCTATACTCGTGCTATAAATGGAAAAGGAATGAGAGGTAAAGAAGTAGAGAGCTTCAACTGAGAAAATGGAGGAGAAAAACAGTAGAAAGGGGCAGGCAGTATCAACAGTCGATCATTTCGGTTGAAAATCAACTAGAAACAGAGGGCGAGAGCTAATATGGAAAACTTGAGAGTGGCAGAAGCAACTCCCTCACCCATTATTATTTTCTCTTTCTATTTACTATTTCTTGTTGTTTTGCTATATTTACTCCTTTGTTATAGACTCATGCCCTATTATGCTTAACCAACCCATACTCTGCTAGTGTTTGATAGTTTATTAGCGTTATTTACTTAGTTTGTTGCTTTAATTCTTCTTCTATACTAATCAAAATGGGATTGAAGTGTTTAAAGATGATGAATCTTATGATTTCTATGATGGGCTGATCTCTTTTCTTGAGGATTAATGTAGCTATTTTAGTCAAATATGTATGATTGAGGGATTATGTTGTTGTCTTGTGTTTGTTTTCCCATTTAGTTTTTAGAGATTCTTGGTTATTAAATGAACTCAATTTGGATTAAAATGCATAATATGAGTGAATGAGTATACTTACATGTTTAAGTTGATTAACTTGGATTTCAGTTAAAAGGACATTAGCTTGTTGTGGTAGATGAATGACACTTTTCATTTGGTCAGAATTTGAGCCTTTTTGAATTATTAAACACCAAATTCAAGTATTCTTTGTTAAGAGTGTTCTTTCATGATTGAGAAACTTTAGAACTTACTTGGAAGTACTAGTTGAGATCACATAATCTTATGCAAACATTGAACTAGTGAAGGCAAGTAGGATTTACCCCTTTTTCCTAAAAAGCCACCATCATGTTACCTTTAGTGAACCCCCCTTTTAAGCTTAACGTTAAACATTTTCTTTCTTTAAACCTAAAATATGAACCTTGACCTTAATTATTTATCCTCTTCGTTGTACCTACCATAAGGTAAGTTGAGCATTTAAATGTGTATGATTAGGTTTAGGGAATAATTTTTTGAATAAGTGTGGAGGAATCATAGGATATAGTTGGCTATTACGTTAGGAAAGGGTATGGTTGTAGTAATTATCGCTCCTCTATATTTTTCTTCTTTTGATTCCCTTGTTTTAAACAAATAAAAAAGAGAACAAGAAAAAAAAAGAATAAGAAACATAAAAGAAAAAGAAGGAAGAGAAGATAAAAAATGAAAGGAAAGAGGAGGGACATAAAAAGGGGAGTGTTAATCTTGTTAACTTGAAAGGAAAGAATTAAGTGTTTTATGCTTCATTGTTTATATTACTTTAAATGCCCAATTTGTTTTGTAGTTTTAAACTATGCTATTCCTTTTTTTCCTACCTTTAGCTCAGCCCCATTATAACCAAAATAAAGACCTTCGGATTGATGTTTGTGTTTGATATGAGTGGTGGAGATTGGATTAATAAGCAAGCTTATGGTAAATGCCTTGCATGAAATGAATGATGAGTGTATGAGTGGTGAAGATTGGATTAGTAACCGAGCTTATGGTAGATGCCTTGCAAGAAATGAATTATGAATGAATACCCTACCTTTGAATGCTTGAAAGGATGAAGAGTAGAGTGAGTATCTATCACATTTATTGATGGTTCTTTGAATTGAAGTATTTTGGCTAAATATAAGAAGAATAGCTGGTTTATGGAGTATTATGACTTCAAATTCTTAGGTTGTGTTTATTGAAATGATCGTTGACATCTTTGACTATTATTTAGGAAAATTGTTGTCTCGATTATTTATTCTTTTACAGTTTGGTGTTCTTTAATATGCTTAAGGACAAGCATAGTTTAAGTGTGGGGGAATTGTTATGTCTAGTTTTTATTTCTTTTAATTGCTTTCATATCTTGATTTTGGTTATAAATCCTTGTGTTTTGATCAAAACGTGAGATAAATTGAGTGGAAATGTTGTAAATATTGCATGAATGTTAATTAGATTATTTTGTGAATTTTGCATGAAGATTGGAGGGAAAGTCACGAATATTTTACATAAAAAGAGAAATAAAAAAAGGAAGAAAAGTGGTGAGATAACAAGTCACCACCATGACTAACATTTAAATGTTAGTTACAGTGGTGACAACCCTAAACCTATACTCGTGCTATAAATGGAAAAGGAATGAGAGGTAAAGGGACGAAATTGAAAGGGTTAGATATACTCCCATTCTGCTGAAACAAAAGGAGATAGAGGGAAGTGTGGAGGCAAAGAGGTAGAAGGCTTCAACTAAGAAAAATGAAGGGCAAAAACAATAGAAAGGGGTAGGCAACATCAGCAGTCAGTCATTTCAGGTGAAAATCAACTAGAAACAGAGGGAAAGAGCTAATGTGGAAAGCTTGAGACTGGCAGGAGCAACTCCCTCACCTGCTATTACTTTTTGTTTCTATTTACTATTTCTTGTTGTTTTGCTATATTTACTCCTTTGTTATAGACTCATGCCCTATTATGCTTAACTGGCCCATACTCTGTTAGCTTTTGATAGTTTATTAGGGTTATTTACTTGGTTTGCTTCTTTAATACTTCTTCTATACTAATTAAGATGGGATTGAAGTATTTAAAGATGATGAATCTTGTGATTTCTGTGATGGGCTGATCTCTTTTCTTGAGGATTAATGTAGTTATTTTAGTCAAATATGTATGAATGAGGGATTATGTTGTTATCTTATGTTTGCTATAGTTTCTGAACTAAATGGATGTAATAGCATGATCAAACTTTGCATCGTTTTGGTATTAAATGAAGGACTGAGATGAAAAGTTTGATATGGAATGAGAAACTATAGACATTTAGGTTAAGAATTATAAATATAATAACCTAAGTGGTAATTAGTAGTCAGGCTTCCATAATTAACTCAGATGATAGCTTGTTAAATACGAAAGTTAGATTTGTCCATTATTCGAGTTAATTAAGAACCCAACTATTAATTGTCGTAAGACAACTATCCAATTATTCACTCTAATCGTACATCGGAAATTAAATTAGTGAAATGAATTCTCAAAAATCTTTCATTTTGATTAATCTATTTGTCTTTGTTTCCGGTTGAATCATTTTACTTTTCATTCTAATTTCATGAGTTTCTTTAAAGCTTTCACTCAACAATTCAGGATAGAGTGTCTAAGATTGCATTGTTTTTATTTTTAATTCAAAATTAATTTTAGTTAACCAATTTCACTTACATGGAAGATGACCCTGGGTAATCACTACAAACTGCAAGTAGGATAGTCTAGGTATTTTTAGAACTTACTTAAACATAACATTATGTCACGGTTGTGACATATGTGTCACACGTGACTAGTGTGTCACACCCATGACACACATATCATGGTCATGACAAGCCCTCTCACAACCGTGAGAGGTGCTGCATAGGCATGAGAAGAGTTCTCACACCCATGGATGCTACAATGTGGCCGTGAGGCACTCCTCCCTTTGTTCTCCACATTTTATCTTGTCACTTCTTCTTTCAATCCTCTTCTTCTTCTTACTTTATGAATCAATAAAGTATAGACATTTAGAAGATGACTTCAATGAATATGCTTTTAGATCACTTTAGCTCCTTCATTTCCGAAAAGTACCTAAAATCAAATATGAGCTAAAATGAGTATCTTAAGCATTCCTAAGGCATTAATCACTAAGTGTAGTAAATCAAATGAATCAAATTTTAAACACATATCAATTCTATATATCCCCTCTGAAAAGGAAAACTATACTCCTATAAACCTTCTTGTAGACATGAAAAATTCACAACTATCTCCAAAATAAAACTTTGAATTCATCATAAAGGTGAATCTTTCAGTATCTCATAAGCTTCCAACTATACATCAATGTATCAATAAGGACGCATTATACAAATAAAGAAACTAGTTTTAATTAGAAGTATTGTCATAAGATTTGAACCTGTCAAATTTCTTCTTACTCTCACTACTTACTCATTCTCTAATAAGTGTTCATTGAAATAAATAATTTTTAATAGATTTTTAAAATTATATCCACCATTTTGAATATCTCATAACCTTTTATTGTATGATTAGGTTCTAAAATTATTGGATAATATATGCTTCAATTAAGCATCATATTTCAAATCATTAACTTTGACTCTTTCAAAGTCTTACCATTTCATATTTAATATGAAACCATGCTCTGATCTAGTTTATTAACTTTTGTGGGAACTCTAATACTTCAAGTGTCTACAACAAGAAAGAACAATTCACACAATCAAATTCTTTATGAAGATCCACCTTTATAAAACAATTTTATAGAGAGTTTCTTCTTGCATATCCATTCATAAGCTCCTGTACTATTAAAATGTTGTCTTTAATTTGTCTGCTACTTAGAAAAGCACCTTAGTTCCTACTGATTATGGAATTCAACATTGTTTTCAACCTATTAGCCAACAGCTTTGCTATGATCTTGTATAGGAATTGTACAAGCAATAGGAGATTTAAGAGCTAAACATAAGTATGTTTTGTTGATTTCTTTTAGCATAACTATTTCATTGAAGAATTTGTGCATTGATACCTTCAAAACTCTTCCTATCTTTAACCACGTTTTTTGGTAGAAATTGCAATTGAGTTGTGTAGGAGTTTTCATTCAATTCATTTGGAAGGCCACATTTTCAATTTCCTTGTGTTCCGATGGCCTAATTAAAATGGTGACTTCTTCTTTCTAGTAGGAATAAACTGCCTTAAAGATTCTAAAGTGGAACTTCTAGCCTTTTCAATACCTAGAAGGCTTTTAAAGAATTTCACTGCTTCCCTTTTAATATCATCATATTTACAAACCACTTTACCATTCCTATTACTTATAGAGCATATCCTGTTACAAATTATCCTAGTTAAAAGAGAATTGAAGAAAAATTATGAGCATTTATTGCCTTCCTTTATCCAATTAACTCTACGTCTTTGTTGGATTAGAGAGTTGTGATTATCTAGTACTTGAAGATAATCTTTGAGAGATTTCTTCCACTCTTCCAACAGGTTCTAGTCTCTAGGGATGTTTACTATTGAAATTTATATAGAGCAGAGTTTTCTACTAGCTTTTTAAACCTCCATTAGGGTATTCTTACTTCTTTTGGAATTCAAAACTTTTAATTTTTGTTTGATTACTTTTATCTTCTGCAAGCAAACATATTGCTTTGTCTTATTCACTAATTTTTCCAATCCTCTATTTAAAGCTTCTTGAAATCCTTCAATATTAACAATAAATTTATAGAATCTGAAATGGAATTTAGTTGACACCTTTTTTTAATAAACTTTCTATCTTTATTGGAGTTTAGCTTCTATCTTAGAGCAAAGCTTAGGCCCCTATCAAACATGAGCAAAAGCTTAGCTCCACTTTGAAAAGCTAGAAGAGAAGCTAAGCTTCTGGTCATGTTTGATAGGGGGCTAGACTATGTTTAAGGTTGGAGAAGTGGTAAGAGGAGGTTTACGTTATGTGGAAGGCTAAGGTTGGCCGCGAGAGGAAGACGATGAGGGTAATGAAGGGAATTCAAAATGTTATTTTGCTGAAAGACGAATGTTGCAGGTGGCAGGCTTTGGTTAAAAGAAAAAATCGTTACTTAAAATGGTAAAATGGGAAATGGAATGAAGGTTAGAAAATAGAGAAGACTAAAATGCCCATTATCGTAAAAGGGCTGATAAAATAGTGAACAAAGGGTTGAGGTGCGATGAGGTAGGTTAGAACAACTGGGGAAGAAGATGATGAGTCATTGCTTAGGTAGGAGCATTCTCATTATATTAAATTAATCTAACATGGGATAAAAGGACAGTCTCAGTTATCTATCATTTTTCTTTTCTTTTCACTTATATTAAGGATAAGTCTCTCTTAATCTAACATATTTAAACTATTTGTATGAACTTAGATCAATTACTTTTACTCAACAATCTATTTATTATCATGCCTTCAACATTATAGTGATGACGAATCACAATTTAGTTCCAAATAATCAAAATCATTAATTGAAATGTGCATGCATATGTGTTCGTATGATCTCTATCACATAACATATATTGGCAAGAAAACTTATGCATTATTTTTCCTTATAAAGATAACTATTATCATATTTAAGCCAATTCCTTCAATTGTAATCTACGTTTATGATTTTAGTAGGTTAAATTGAATGGAATAATTCCATCGAAGTACTATACATTTTAACTTTATTCTATATGTTCTTTGCATCATGCTATTATAAAGTTGACATGAATCTTACATGTTGTCATTAAAGTTTATAAGATGTTAATTAACTTAAAATGTCATTATATTTTGCATCTATATGATATTGACATATCTCTAAAAATCTGTCATCAAATCCTTAACAAGTATTATAAACAACAACAACAATAACAACGCTCCAATAGAAATTCTACTAAAATAAGGGGTTTGAGGAGTCCAATAGTACACAATTATAGCTCTAACTAATAAAAAGACTCTTTTTGATAGACCCACAGATAAAAAATCTTTTTAAAATTGAATTAAAGAAAAGATAAAAAGAAAAAAGAAAAAAGAGAAAATAATAATAGCCAAATATATAAACAAATAACTGCATAAATTAAAATAAGTATAATTATAAGTAAAAAAGATAAAAGATAAGGATAAAAATACAAATACAAATACAAATAAAGAAAATAAATTAAAAATTAAATTAATAAATAAACAAATAAGAAAGAAAACAAATAAGTAAAATACAAGCAATTGAAAAAGAAGAAAGAAAAATATGAAATAAATAAATAAAATAACTAAAAGGGCAAGTATTACAAGCAAAAGTATTTAGGGTAAATACAAGACAAAAAATGAAGGAAATGAAGGAAATGTTCAAAAGACCTATGAAAAAAGAAGGAGCTCTTTATAAAAAGATAAGGACCTCTCAATGTAAGATCCTTAATTCGAGTCCTAGTTTGTTAAAGTTTCCTATTAAGGGCCTAGTTCTCAATAAGGTCTAGTAGGTTATATCATGTCTGATCACCTACCTCCAGTTCTTCTTAGGTCTTCCTCTTCTTTTGTTACTGTCCCTAAATACCATCTTCTCAATATGGTGTCAGGATGTCTCCTCTTAACATATCCAAACTACCTAATCCTTGTCTCCCTCAACTTACCATCAATGTTAGCCACCTCAACTTGTCTTTTACCACTACATTCCTAACCTTATCTCTTATTGTGAAGTTACATATCCAATGAACCATCCTCATCTCCACCACTATTAACTTATAATTATACATATGTTTGATGGGCCAACATTCCACCTCATAGAGTATAATCGACCTAGTTGCTAAACGATAGAATTTACCTTTTAGCTTGAGTGGTATCTTCTTATCATATAAAACTCCTAATGTGCTCCTCCATTTAAGCCATCCTGACTTAATACGGTGAATTATGTCATCATCTATTTCACTAGTTGCTTTGTATGATGGAAGGTACTCAAAATAATCTTTTTATGGTCTCAATATATTTTTAGAGAAGTCATATAATAGACAAAAAATTTCTATCTAACTTTGATAACTCTTCTTAAACCTAAACCGTGTCTAATAAATTTAGCTCATTAACATGTAGTATTGACTATACTAAAAAATTTTAATATCTACTTAGGAAAAAATATTAATGTAAGAAAAAACAAGTAATTGATTTTATGCTATGACAACCAAATTGCTGGAACCCCTCCCCGAGCGGGTTCACGGCCCGACGTCCTATGTGACATATGGACCTGTGGCCCACGGGGGAGGAATTCCCCACCAGTGATACTTAAAACAAACAAATTTATTTAATTTACCTCCGT
>JANIIA010000009.1:52788442-52809726 GCA_027478495.1 Erythroxylum alaternifolium | reverse complement strand
GATTTATACCTAATCGCAACAAAAATAAAATTAATCCCCAACATATAGTAAGAAGAAAAATCGGGGTCCAACACAAATAAGATTAGGAATTTAATTATTAATTTAGTTACTCTTAGTATTTTATTTAAATAATAACTCTCACTACTATTCAGAAAGATTATTCTAATCTCTCTAGTGGACTAGGATCCTATTTAAATTTAGTTGACTTTGAGCTTGGTTAACAATTCTACTAAACTTAAATTAGGTAGAAAATAATTTTATCAACCACTTCTCAAATGACTCCTAGATCTATTAGGTGACAACTCTTGCCAAAACATATCTCACATGTTATTTCTAACTCTACCTATAAATTCATATGATCATGAGTTTTTTCATCCAAATAACACTAATTTAATTAAGTTTGACTTATTGTTATAAGATTAAAGATGTTTGAGTTAAAGTGAGATTGATTTTGCTCAACAAACCTAACAATAAATAACACTTAGGTTTATTCTTAAGTCTACCAAAATTTTGGATGAGTGGAGATTTAGTATGTTAATTCCTTTATACAAGAACAAAGGAGACATCCAAAGTTGTAACAACTATAGAGGCATCAAATTAATTAGTCACACCATGAAGTTACAGGAAAATGGGATTGAGAAGAAAATGAGAAAGGATGCTTCTATCTTGGAAAATCAGTTTGGCTTCATGACAGGAAGGTCCATGATAGAAGCTTTACTTCTTATAAGATCAATGGAATATTACAGAGAAAGACAACATAACCTACACATGGTTTTTATTGATTTAGAGAAGGAGCATGATAAGGTGCTTAGGAAAATCATTTGGAGGTGTTTAGAAGTTAAGTTAGTTCCTATAACTTATATACGGGTTATTAGGGATATGTATAAAGGTGTAAACTAAAGTAAGGATGATATGAGAAGATATTTTCAATCAATATTGGGCTACAACAAGGCTCCTCTTTTAGCCCCTTTTTGTTTTCTTTAGTATTTAATAAGCTTACCAAGAATATCAAGGGGACGTGCCTTGGTGTAAGTTGTTTGTTGATGATATTTCTTTAGTGGATAAGACAAAAGAGAGTGTTAATGTCAAACCTGAATTTTGGAGGGATACATTAGAGTCGAAGGACTTTAAATTGAGTAGGACTAAGACTAAGTATATAGAGTTTAACTTTTCAGGGCATAGGGTAACTACCTATGTGGAAAGAAAGATTGGTTCAGAAATTATACCACAAAAGGAGTGTTTTAAATATCTAAAGTCTATCATCCAAAGAAATGGAGACATTCATACAGACATAATTCATTGGATCATATCAGTATGGCTTAAATAAAGAAGTATATTAAAAGTTTTATATGACAAGAAGATACTATTCAAGTTTAAAGGTAAATTATATTATTTAACGATTAGGCCGACACGCTATATAGGGTGGTGTGTTAGCCCATCAAATAGGTGCGTTGACATAAGCTAATGGTAGGAAGATGATAATGCTCTATTGGATTTGAAATCTTACAAGAAGAGATAAGGCTAGGAATATAATGATAAGGGAAAAATTACAAGTGGCTAATATTATTGAAATTTTAAGAAAGACAAGGCTTGGGTAGTTTGGACATGTTAAGACGAGACACCTAAACACTCCAGTAAGAATATGAAAGACGATTGTACTTAGAGCCGTAAAAGAAAAAAACAAAGGCCTAAAGAGAATTGAGAGGAGGTGATCAAAAATGATATGGAACTACTAAAACTTTCCGACGACATGACCTGCAACAGAAAAGTTTTACATAGTAGGATATAGGTAAAAGATCTCTCATAAAGATCCATGTCGTTCTCATAGATCTTTTAGCATTTTCCTCTTATATTTGGCCTAAACTTCATTATTACCTAAGCAAAGTTATAATCTAAAAGTCCAAAGACTATACTCACCAATTCTTGTGTTTGTCATATAATTAGAATCTAATGTTCAACCCCATTAGAACATAAAAAGAAAAGGTTGCAATGAAGTCTCCAAACTAATTCTTCAAAAAGGCATTTCAACCACTTATAAATTATAGTAGAGAGAAAAAAAACCAAAAGCTAATAACTATATTTATTAAAAATGTATTTTTATTATTTTATTATTATTTTAAAAATAAGACAAAAAATAAACCGGTAAGATAAAATATTTAAAGGTTCAATAAATCTTAAACCCTTATAAAACTATAGTAGGTCTAAATGAGCCCATATATAATTAAAATATCATATCTTAATCCAAAACTTTAAGGCAATGAGTTATAAATCATATCTTTATATATAATTGACTTCATCCTTATGTCTTCTTTTTGATGTAAGATTGCTCTACTTGTGAATTTTCAACTTCTCTCCCTCACAAGTGGATCCATCCTAGCTTTCTCTCAACCCACAACTATTGTGAAGCTATTTAAGTCACTCCATAAATCATTATTCATCTTACCAAAATCTATGAATTTCTATTCTCTGGACTTTGCTAACCTGACTCTGATGCCGATACAAAAATTCAAAGGGAGCTTGAGGAGAAATTAGACCAGGTTCAAGGGAGCTCATATATAACTAAGATATTATATCTCAATCCAAAACTTTAATGCAATGTTTATAGGTCTTAATTTTGTATACAACTTACTTGGCCCTTATCTTTCTTTTTAATATAGGATTACTCTATTAGTGAATTTCTAACACCTTAAGGTAGTGCCTTTCCTTCCAGCAGCTGACGCTTGAACCCCTCAGTTCACTGCACAGGAAGTACCAAGTTTGTTACCAGGACATATCTTAGTTATTGATGAGCCACCTCGAACCCAATTTCCTCCTAGAAGATATCTCCTCGTAACCACTTGATCTGCCCCTGTAGGTCTCATACTAGAGGTGTCACGACTTGGCGGCCTCCAAACACTAGGGATCATCCACGGGAGCACCAGACGAGGTTGGATCCTCATCCCATCGTCGGAAAACAAATGATGATTTAGCATTAGCGGGTGGCGATGTACTACAAAGCGCAATGGGATTTTCTTTAAATGCCTTTATCTCGTCAGCCAATTGCTTTACCACTCGTCTCTTCTAAAACAGCTTTCTTCACATTCATCCATTTTGTACAAAATAAAGGATCATAAAGTGTCCTAAGGTGCTTGTTGATCTGAGAAAAGGCGCCATCGAAGAAAATGATAGAGATGTCCGAATTCTCGCATGTCTTCCGTTACACAGTGATTTTTGTGATCTTTTTGCGGTTGATGTACAAAAGTTACGCCCTTCTTGCTTCCAGCAACACCTCGCAAATCGGAGTGAATATTGTTTCTGTTTTCGTTTACAATTTTCATATGAACTACAGCTGTGAAAAAAGTATCATAATTGAAAACAGCTTTATTTCAGATTACATTACTGAAATACTGATTAATTCACACATTTCAAATATATTAAATATATCTTATCAATTTCATGTCTTTAAAAGTCAACCATTTAATGTAGTTCAATAATAAAATACCAAGTTTGCAGTTTATCAAGGTTTGGGAAAAAGTATTAAAATATAAGTTGCTGGTTTACGATTTGAAGCAGTCACGTTCCTGCACGAAATCTTTCTGTTGGTTGACTTGAAAAAGGTCGTATAAAAAGTCAGCGATAGTTATCATTAATAACATACCAAGTTTGCAGTTTATCAAGGTTTGGGAAAACGTATTAAAGTATAAGTTGCTGGTGTAAGATTTGAAGCAGCCATGTTCCTGCACGAAATCTTTATGTTGGTTGACTTGAAAAAGGTCGTATAAAAAGTCAACGATAGTTACACGGAAAGTTAATAAACACGGTCTTCTCGTTGTATTTGTTTCCGTAATTTAAATATGTGATTTTATGGTCACAAAAGTATAACTTTATCGATTACTCTAAAACTTACTTTCACTTAAAGAAGTTAATATACTTAAACCATCGAGTAATTTTTTTTATCTCAATGATTCATATATAAGTCTCTTAACAATTAGGAAAAGTGTATTTGCAAACATATAGATTTGCATGTACTTCCAATAGCATTTGGTTTTCATCTTTTAGGGATAGACTTCGGAGTGTTATTAATCTACTTTGTAAGACAACCAAAGTCTCTTAGAGAGATGCTCCGGTCGTCTCCAAAGACAGATACCTACAGATCTATTGGTATATCATGCAGATTTCAGCCAGCAATTTCTGTTATAGCTCCAACTCCTATTTCTTGTATGATGGTTGTTCTTCTGAAGCGATGAAACTTTGTTCATCTGAACAATTAGATGGTGTTGCAGAGACTTCAGATATATTGCTTTCCGCATCAGTTTTTTCTGAAAGAAAACTGGAATTATCTGCAAAAGGTTTAGATGTCAGAGTCAAAGCCTACAATTGGAATTAAGTGAATGTGATGCCAATAATTTTTCTTGGAATTAGCAATGGAGACTGGTAAACAAAACTTAATTAACGATGGTAGACGTGGTTAAGCGAGTATAAGTTAAAAATAATAAACAGAACTTAATTAACGATGATAGATTGGTTAAGCGAGTATAAGTTAAAAATAATTTATATTATTCAATGGAAATAAATATTTAATTAATATAATTTAATATAACTATTATTAAAAGTCAAAGTCCTAAATATTTATCACTAAAGTGAAAGTATTTAAACTATAATTTTTATCATATCGATAATTCTGCTTATTGTGAAACCTTTGATATTGTTTTTATTTTAACTAATATGAGACATATTCTATCATATTTGAAATTATGATATTTTTTTTAAGTTTCTAATGACCAAAATATTGTAGGATATGTACTATCGAACTTCTCCAAATCTCGCATCTTAGCATGACTTCAACTGGGTGTTGACGATGATGATAATGAATCATTAATAGGTCAAGAGAGACGATACATATGTTTTTTGGATGGCTTTTTTTTGTTTTTATATCATCAAAATAATAAATATATTTAATATAAAAACTATTTAAATACTTAATAGAGAAATAACATTGAAAGATAAGATTGATACATATGATGATATGAGTTGGTTTTCATAAAATAAAATTAAGTTAAAAATAAATCATCTTAAAAGAATATATATTTAATTTTTTAAAAATAAAATGAGTTAATAAAAAATCCAAATAGCTATCTATGTTTCATAAAAAAGAGATAATCAATTAATTATTTTCTTTATCTCTTTTTAATTTATTTGTAGTTTCAATGCATATTACAACGTTTTAAGATCAAACCCTTTTTATATTTTTAATAATAAATTTATTTATGATAAAAAAAACTTAGCACAACCGATCCACTATTCTTTTCTAATTAACTATATACAACAATGTATAGAATAAAAAATTGACTTATAGTAGGAGTAGGACCTTCTTTCTATTAAATTATAAAGGATAACATTACTTCACCCCGCATTGTATATCCTCATTTTTATTGATTATTTATTACTTAAAATTTGTTAATGTTCATAAATGAGTATAAATTTAATTATAAAACATAAATTGTTTCATGTATTTTAACTTATAACATTGTGTTGGTCAATGGTATTCTGTGTTCAATTTTTTAATCTATTTTAAATTAATTAATAAATTCACAACAATCATAAAACAATAATAAAGAAGAGTTGGACCTTTATCTTGCTTTTAGTCTTCTATAAAACTGCAAAGTGAATCCTACTACTGCCCACACGGCTGTTCTTCTCCTTGATGATTATCACAATTTCTCTGCCCGAAAACAAGTTTTTTTTTCTTTCTTCCTTCCATTTTATTTCTTAAGGTTTGAGAGATTCTATACTTAATATATCTTCGTCTTATTATTTTTATTTAAAAAAAATTGAATGCAACACTCCACTGCAGCAGCATATGTTTTAACCAAACTCTTTAACTTTCCAACTGTAACCTTTACTATGGTATCAGTAGGCGCCTCCTGTTATACTTTAACTGCATCATGAATTAACCAGCCTGTATTGATGGTCAGCTTTTAAGTCGGCAATTTGAAGACGAGTTATAAAAGTCCTGCGTTTGTGGGATGACGAAGATAAGTGGCTGATCACAAGTTTTGTCCACCGCAACACACTAACGTTTTAACAGCATACGATCAGTTCATGCCAATACTTCACACATCTGAACCATAATATATACCTTTAGTTCATTTATTTAGAAATATCGTATTTTTATTCTTTTGGATCGAATTCCAAAGTAACAGCAATAAACAAATGAACAAGACTTTTAATTGTTTATTTAATCGAACGTGAAAACCAACAACCTTTTTTTCCCTAAAAGTTAACAATTTGGTGCAAAAAATAGCTGGCCAAACTATAAAAATATGATTTAGTCAAATAAATAAACAATTTAGCTTTCATCATAGATGACGTATAATTTTTGGAAATTCTGTTTTTTATTGTAATTTTTGTTTTATTTTTAAATAAAAATAAAAAACATGCTTGTTGTTAACATTAATATAGTTATACTTTTTATCTCTAATAATAATTAAATATTAAATAAAAATTAAGCATAAATTTTTTAATAATTAAATAAAATTATTTTAATCTCTTATATAATATTATTAACAAATTATTAATAAAACTATTTTATTTTATTAAAATAAATAATTTACAATTTAAATTTTATTTATAAATTTATACTGATTAAAATATATTTTAATTACTAAATCAAATTTTATTTGAAATTTATATATTTTGAAGACATTTTAAATTTAATAATATTTATTAAGTTTAATTTAATTGCAAAAATTAAATACGTTATTAAGTAAAATTAAATTATTTATAGTTTATAATTAATAATTATATTATTCATAATGTAATTCTTTATTTAAACAAAGCCCCAACTTAGTTGTACTTATCGAAGCAGCCAGCTCAGACTTTTCAGGGGATTGGGAAGGTCAATGGACTCGGTTTTAGCAGAAAACAAAAATCTCAAGAGACTTGATGCCCCAACTATCTAATAAAAAATAAGCCTTGTCTGTCTCGATCGTCAAACAAAAATTTCTGGATATGTTGATAGAATAGATTACCTATAATTTATTTAGGTTAAAATTTTATTAAGGGCATAGCGTGAAGGACTTTTTCTACAAGTTCATGCTTTCTATGCAAAAGAAGGGAAAAAAAAAAGAAGTTGGAGCATATTATTTTAACCATTCACGCATTCCATGACGCCATTATTTTTTTTTCATCAAATAATGTTTCGTACAGATCAATAAGAATATTCATATTAGAGGCATTAAATGACGTTAAGATATTTTTTAAGATGTTGCTTACAAAATTAGACTACATGCATTTGATCGATTAAGAGAACCACAGTTAATCATGTGCAGTAGAGTATGTTTTAAGTTTCTTATTGTGCGTATGTCATGCTAATCATCGAGATAATTTTTTAAACAAATTTTATAGTTAACTATACATGATTATGCCTTTGTTTGGACTTTAGAAAAAAAATGTTAAATAGGTCCTTTTCAGATTTGCACAAAAGATGCACAAATCTGGCATGTGATTAATAAACTCGGACAACTCTTTGGGGTTAGTCACGCCTCCATATTTCAAAGGGTGCAGTGCAGAAGAAACATAGCTCGTAGGTTCATGATCCATTTTATCTTTTATTATAATTAAAAAACGAAGCCGTCCATCATAAGAATACCAACTTGTTTAATCAAAGAATAATGTATATATTGCGGCCTATCTTTTAATGATTTATTGTGACACTTTAATTTAATAGGAACTGTGTTATTATGATCTGTAAATGGTTGATATCTAAAATTCAACTTAGACCAATATGTATATATATATTTAATGAATGTATAAAAGTTTATCGTCTATATATGAATGATTGTTTTAACTGATATATTTTTCTATTACAAGTGAGATCTGTACCTGCACGTCGCGCTTCTCTAATGGTGAACGACAATGGGCTGCGACCTGTTGCTCAGCATCGCTTTGGTTACGACTTCATCCTTTAATCGGCTGCTTATCAATATCAAATTTGAATACGATTTCATCCTTCAAACCGTTGCAAGTCAGCATCAATCCGACATCACATATATCTTTGCTAATTTCCTATCTTTGTGTATCCTCAACTTAGAAAGGATAACAAAAGTTGAACATATCTAATGGAGGCAGAAGAAACTTTGACAAGACAAATGTTTTAAGAAGGATATTCTAGTTTTGTGTTCCTGAAAATTCTATGTACGTAAATGTAGTTTTGAAGGCTGTTATAATTGACTAGTTAATAGAATAACATTTTTATTGTTAAGTTATTGTATACTTTTACAATTTTTTAACAAAGTCTACGTTACTAATTTTGTTACAAATACATATATTGTGCTTAAAAGATTATATTTCTTTAATTATCAAATAATGGAAAAATTAAATAAATAAAATAAAAATTATGAGGAATATTACCCCAATACCCACGTTGTCCTTTTCTTTTTGACCAACACTAAAAAGAATGTGCTTATATTACATTTGGAAGATTTTGAGCCCAGCCGGCAAGTATTTGTCTTATCGATTTGCTGCACTAAGCTCTAAAACCTTTTATTACATCTCACTGGCCCAGGACGTCTTGGTGTATGCGGACATCAATGACATAAATATTCCTTTTTAGCGTAGAATCCTAGAAAATCTGTAAACCCTGTGTATAAAAAGATATAGAAACCTTGAAATAGGGAGAGAAGATTTGTCTATTCCTTGAGATGTCAGACGAGGAAAATGATGGACCGGCGATTTCTATCCCTTGAGAAGTCGGAAGAGGAAAGTGATGGACCAGCGATTTCTATCCCGACAATCCCACGATCAATTAGGGAGTTCCACATGGAACGGGAACCATTTGAAAATTCAACAAATACTCGATCAAAATTAACAAAGAAAAAAGAGGAGAAGTATATTGAGATTTAAGTATACAATATTAGTTTGAATTTTAAGCATTTAATTGATTTAGAAAAGCTAAACACAGCACAAGAAGAGGAAGTCCCTGTGGTGTTTTTTAACTGTAGGAAATGAAAACGTGAACCTGTATTCATAAATCATGATTCTTCACAACTAATTAAGCCAATGGCGTCAACACTCATGCCCTATAAATAGGGTGACGTGCTTACAACGTTCTTACCTCAATAGAATTTCTTCCTCAGTTACAGGGTGAGAGTCAGAGAGAGAAAAGGAACGGCAGAGATGGGAAGTACAAACTCTGACGCTTTTCTCAAGAACATACCATCTATCAAGTTTACTAAACTCTTTATCAATGGAGAGTTCGTGGAATCCGTTTCAGGTTTATGCGCATCTCTTCTTCTCCTTCTTCCTCTCTATAGGATTTGGATGCAAATTTCTTGTTTTTGCTGGTTCTGTGGTTTTGTTCTACTTGCGTCATGGAGTATTATGGTTATCGCTTGTCATACATCTTTTCTTATGCAAATGTTATTATTGGTTTTTGGTCCTCTGATAATCTATCGAAGATTCATCTCCACGAATCAAATAATAAATTCTATGTTCAATTTGATTTATCTCAATTCATTTTTATATGGTTTAGAATTCATCAGCTTCCTTCCAAGTTTATTCACATTAGTTAAGATACTTTTGTTCCATGGTAAGATAACATGGAATAGTGATAAAGATAAGAGGATGATGCAATTAGATGTCACAATATAGTATAACTATTTAGTTCAATCATAACTCAACAAAAAATATGAGTTTCCTTACAATTATTTCTTACTTTTACTATCTTTTCCATCATTAAAATAAGCTTATTGGTCAATCGGGTGAAAAGTAAAAAATTAGGAGCTGAAACTCTAATAATTCTTGGAATGCTACTTGCACGTAATAATAATAATAAAAAAAAGCTATACCCTTTTCCTTTAAAATTGAGATTAGATGTAGTGCTTCATGTTGGCCCACCTCATTTAATTTTGTCTATTATTATTTCAACAAAAATAATTATGTGGACTTGTCTCTAAATGACTTTGAGGACATGGAGGAATTTCTAATAAAATAGGAACTATTAATATTATTAAGCCCTATCATCTCTTCATCATCAGGTCAAATTCCTGTAGTTACAAGCTAAAATGCGATCATGGTAAAATTTGTAAGGAGTATTTTATTTACAATTTATGTTACTTTGTCAATCAATAAGCACAAAACTAATTCATTCATACAAGAACGGTAGGCCAATATTCGACAATTTTCAGTTTTGGTTATTGTAGGAAAAGAAAGCTAAAAGAGAATTGTCTGAGTACAGGAAAAACATTTGAGACAATAGACCCAAGAAGTGGAGACGTGATTGCGAGAGTTTCAGAGGGTGATAAACAAGACATTGACGCGGCTGTGCAGGCTGCTCGCCATGCATTTGACAATGGTCCTTGGCCTCGCATGTCGGGTTATGTACGTTTTAATTTTTATCTTTTTTTTTTGTTTCATGCTTTTATGGGATTGTCATTATGAGTAAAGACTTGCATACACCTCACACGAATATATGGTATTAGGCGAGGGGAAGGATTATGATGAAACTTGCGGATTTGATTGAGGAAAACGTAGAAGAATTAGCGGCACTGGATTCAATTGATGCTGGAAAGTTGTTCAGCTGGGGAAAAGCTTTTGACATTCCTCACGTGGTAACGCTGCTGAGGTATTATGCTGGTGCAGCCGATAAAATTCATGGAGATGTGTTGAAAATGTCACAAGAGCTTCAAGGCTACACACTCCATGAACCTATTGGTGTAGTGGGACATATCATACCCTGGAACTTCCCTAGCACTATGTTCTTTGTCAAAGTTAGCCCTGCTCTAGCAGCTGGATGCACTATGGTTGTTAAGCCTGCTGAGCAAACACCCCTTTCTGCTCTCTATTATGCTCATCTTGCCAAGCAGGTAATCTTGTAAACAGAATCACGTGTGGTTATGTTTGACATGTATATTAGTGATATCCACTTCAATTTTTTTTAATCCATCTTTCACTTTCTTTTGTTGTAAATATGTTAAACAGGCTGGAGTCCCTGATGGAGTGATCAATGTTGTGACTGGATATGGACCAACTGCTGGTGCTGCTCTTGCTTCTCATATGGATGTTGACAAGGTCAATTTCATTTCATATGTATTGAGGCTTTTTAGTGGAGTACAGTCGTTGTGTCTTTTGTCCCTTATATCGTTGAAACAAATAAACACTAAACAGACTATTTTATATGATCCCCGAGTTGAATTTCTTATTCACAACATTTGATCTTAAATCTTTCAGATAAGCTTTACTGGGTCGACAGAAGTTGGACGACTAATAATGCAAGCTGCAGCAGCTAGCAATCTAAAGCATGTTTCACTCGAATTGGGAGGCAAATCACCTCTCCTTATTTTTGATGATGCTGATGTAGATAAAGCTGTAGATCTCGCTCTACTCGGCATTTTGTTTAACAAGGCAAACTTGTCCCTTGAATTTCATCAATCTTGTGTATATAAGCTTTGATTTTCCTCTTAAAATGCATATGGTGACATAAACTTTCTTCCACTTATCATATATTCTCAGGGTGAAGTGTGCGTGGCAAGTTCACGAGTTTATGTTCAAGAAGGTATCTATGATGAATTTGTAAAAAAGCTGAAAGAGAAGACAAAAGAATGGGTTGTTGGAGATCCATTTGATCCCACTTCCCGACTTGGTCCACAGGTAACGAAGTTAAGAATATTGCGGTGGCATATACAGAACTTATGCTTTACAAGAAAACAGGCCTAACATAATTGAAATATCCTTTTCATTCCATAGGTGGATAAGCAACAGTTCGACAAAATCCTAACTTACATCCAACACGGAAAAAGAGAAGGAGCCACCTTGATAACTGGTGGTAAGTCTATCGGAGAGAACGGATACTATCTTCAACCAACAGTTTTCACCGACGTTAAGGTAACGTGAACTATACCATTCCTTGGACACTTACGTTTTGTGGGAACTCTGTTTTGATTACTTGTCCTGATTTACTGTTTAGGAGGACATGCTAATAGCAAAGGATGAAATTTTTGGACCTGTTATGTCACTAATGAAGTTCAAGTAAGTTTAATAATAGATCTAGATCAAAAGTGATTTTGTTTTGTTATTGTCAACACGCTTAGTAATGTTGATTCAAATGGGTAATTGCAGGACCATAGAAGAGGCAATTAAAAGGGCAAACGATACCAGGTACGGTTTAGCTGCAGGGATCGTCACCAAAAACTTAAATGTAGCTAACACCGTCTCAAGATCAATACGTGCTGGAACGATTTGGATCAATTGCTATTTTGCTTTTGAAAATGACTGTCCCTTTGGAGGATACAAGATGAGTGGATTTGGAAAAGACATGGGAATGGATGGTATCTATAAGTATCTGCATGTCAAGTCTGTTGTAACTCCTATTTATAATTCACCATGGCTCTGAGGTGTCCCTGGTATCTGTAAGTATCTCCATGTCAAGTCTGTTGTAACTCCCATTTATAATTCACCTTGGCTCTGAGGTGTCCCACAAATGATGTTCAAGAGAAATCATGTTAATTTTAATTTCATTTTTGTAATTTTATTTTTTCATTTTGATACATATATTGAAGAACTTAATATATAGACAATAAGAACCTATTAAACTTTGCAATCTATTCTAAATTTAAAATTTTGCTTTTTGTATAGCTTGTATCTTTTAGCGTCCTTGTTCTTTTTAAGAAAAAGATGTGGGAACATCTATTTACTTGTTTTCATAGTCATTATAGAATAAATTACTCATCATACTATAATTTATTACAAACAAAGCATAGTTATTATTAATAATTTATTCTTCGATACTTTAAAAGAAAAAAAATATAAAATTTAGTTGATAAACAATTTATAAAGCCCAAATACATTTAAGTCAACAAGAAGAACAAGACTGAAGAAAATCAAGGCAAAATATGTCTATAAATTTATTTACATTTTTTCTTGCATCACCTACTTGGTTATTTTAAGGCTTTAGAGGCTTTTGGTGCATAAGCATATACTGTTTTGAGCTTAATGCATAAATACTTTTATTTATCAAAAAAATTAAGTTTTTTATTAAAAAAATCCTCTTTATCTTTAAAATACTTTTTAAAAATTTTTGAAATATTTGTGGATAAAGAAGTGAGGTTTGATCTTTGAAAGAACTCAAAAATTCTTTAAAATGTGTTTTCAGACACAATGATTGACTAATGTATAGGTGTGATCAACCAATGCAGTGTGTAAGGGTGATCGACTAATGCGTTAGGAGTTTTGAAAAATTATATACCATAAGGTTGCACATAATATTGATTGATACATTAATCATCTAATATCACTATTACTAGCTATTACAATAACTAATTTTTGTGTCTCACAATTTTTGGAGCTAGTATGAGTATAAATACTAGGGAGTTTGATTGTCGAAAATTTGTATGACATTTAGAAGTTACAATAACATATTTACAAGAGTTTTTTTAGCATTTACAAACATTCCTTCATTGATTGTGAAGTGACTGAGTGTTTTTGAGCATTAAAATGAGAAAGCAATGTCTATTTAGGTTACAAATATCAATTAGGACTGGTGTTCTTGTATTTGGGTATTATAAAATGCAATAGAATTTCTTTTCATTGTTTAAGGAAGATTGTAAGGATTCTTCTTTGTTGAACAAATATGGTTATAAGAAAGTTCCTTGTTGCCAAAGAATTAGTGGAATCCCAAGAGAGACTTGGAGAATAGACCTATATAAAATCAATTGACAACTTCTCTTTCATATATTCTTTACTTTATTCTTGGTTGATTGATTGAGTTTAATAAAATTACCATCATATTTCATCATTCAAATTGAAATCAATTAAGGAAAAGTTTATTAATTTATAAAAATTCTTAAATTCACTCACTTCTAATTCACTCCTCTGTTGGGTACTATTAAGGACCACTTGTTGGTATCAAATCTAGTCTCTTTATTATAACTTCTAAATTTTGAAAAAAAGATCTTAATGGAATATCTAGGTGCATATACGTCTTCATCTAGCTAAGAGTAACATATTAGTAGGGCTCCTTTCTTTTGTAGAAATAATTATCTACATTGGAAAATTAGAATGAAACTAATCTTGAATGTAAAAAATAATAACTTATGATAAAATTGTTTTAGGTGGTCCATTCATTCCTACTGAAGTTATAAAATAGAAAAGTTCTCAAACTAAAAGAACAACAAGATCCTCAAGGTAAGAGAATAATCTCCTTGAATAGCATATGAGGAAGAAATGAATTCAATAGTCTACATGTGTGAGATAGCTAATAAAATTTGGCATACTTTAAAAGTTACACATAAGAGAACAAATCAAGTAAAGGAAAGAAAACTGAGCGTGCTACCTTATCAATATGAATTTTTTTCAAATAAAGCATGATAAAAACATATTTAGCATGTTCACTATATTTATGGAAATTATCGAAGCTCTTAAACGCTTATGCCGAATATATAATAGTAACGGATGAGAAAATTACTTAGGTCTTTTTCAAATTCTTAAGAATCTATGCTGATAACAATCTAAAAAAATAACGGACCTAAAAATGCTACTTTTAGAGGAACTCATTATATCACTATTTTAACAAAATAAGGCTTAAGGAGACTCAATAAGAAGAGACAATGACTCTAAGAAGGAAGAACTTAAATTTCGAGTCTTAAAGGAGGAATCAAATGAAGAATAAGAGACATCAACTAGTAAAAGTGATGAAAAAGATACTACCCTTATAACTAGAAAATTCAATAAGGTTTTTAGGAGAAAGAACTTCTCCAAAAGAAAGGACTTCAAGGGTGGTAAGGTAGATTCAAAGTGAAAATCAAATAACATTATTTTTTTAATGTATAAAACTTAGAAACATGAAGTCTTAATGTCCTCTATTCAAGGACAATCATGACTATGATATAAATGACAAGAACGAGAAAAAGGAAAAAAAAAAGGCATTTAAAGCCTCCAATTAGACTTAGGATGACATAGGTTATTTTAAAAAACCTCATTTAGAAAAAAGAAGTATAGCTCACATATGCTTCATGGGTAAAGATGATGATTAGGTACTCTCTAACTCTAAATCTTGTGATAGTGATAGTGATGTTAAATTTTCATATAGTCAACTATTAAAGAGCCTTAAAATTATAAGTATTGTTGAATAAGTTTTACAATTATAAAACCCTCAATATTCTGAAAGCGCATGGGTCGTAAGCGTAGTAGTTAAGGCGAGGAATTAGCTAAACTAATTAAATCATAACTTTTTTTAAGGTCTAAAAATTGTAATTAAAATGAAAATAAAATTAAGCATGAAATTAAGCAATTGAATATGGATTGATTGAGAACGAAATTCTAAAATTAATGCAAAGAAATCAAAATTGAGCATAACCACTTATCACTCAAGAATTCACACAAGACAAGATTAACCAATTATTAGAAGAGGGGATTCATTCTATTGTCAATTACTAATCTAATTACTTTTGAGTTAATGGGTATTGGTCGTAGAATTTCACAAGGTTGATTGTCCTCTTGCGAAACCTAATCATTAAACCCTAAATCATTATCCATAATTGAATTCGAATTTTTTAATTTGCAATTTCTCAATTAACAAAACAATCCACGTTCCAATTAGTTCTTAAGCACTCTAACAGACAATCTGATCCTCACACAAGATCTCTCTTCATATAATTACCGATTTGATTGTTTATGTGATCTATTACGTTTTTTAACTCTCATTACCCAAGCTAATCATGTTACTATCAATTCACTCTCTCGATTTGTTATTGAAGTATGCAAAAATGACAAACAATGACAATACCCAAACACATTAACATCAAAAGCAATCAAATCACCATTTATTTAAGATGTACATTTTCTTTTTTCTCCTTCATGTGGGTCATTTAGAAGTAGTCTCTCTACTAGTTAGGGGTAAGGTTGTGTACTAATATACCTCTCCAGATTCTGTGCCTCAGCAAGGTTTCTATCGAATGTTACTGTTATTGTTGTTCTCATTGCCTACATTGCATCCGTGTGGATTTATATTTTTCTGGACATCTGCTGATGGTATATTGGCCTCTAATTTTCAATTGTTGGCTTGACATATGTTCCAAATATGAAATGAACCTAATTTACCTAAGAAATCATTTGGACAATGTGCCATCTTCATATATTTTTATTAGTACTTGGGTTTCATTTTATTTGTTCCTAGGTTCCACACAATTTTTCATCTGTAAATCCTTTTTGCTACGTGTATGCTAGACTCTGCATTTGTGTTTAGGTTTGTACACATGAAAAGAGATTAATTTCAAAATAACTCTCCAACTAGTATTTCTTACCTAGCACCTGTTTTTTTGGTAACTTGAAAACTTATCCTTGACACTGTAAAGCTAATTGTTAATCCTGTCTCTTATATTGGTCAAATCATATTATTTTTTTTACTTTTTTGGTAGCTTGATGGTTTCATTGATGGAAATTAGGTGAAGTGCTTGCACTTGAAGAGTACCATGGGGCAGCCACAATGCATCTTTTAAATGGTTTTTTTTTACTTTGGATTGGACTCTAGTGTAAGGAGACATCTGATTTTATATGATAAGAATTTTTTAATTTGCATAAGCATACCCTTCTAATTTGTCTTGTTATTTTATTTGCCAGAAAGCTAACAATTTTACTGTGTTTGACTAAAGGAAGAAATATGACCTTTATTTTTGCGAATAATTGAAAGATTAGGATTTTGTTCGGTTATATTTGTATAGTAATTAAGTTTGTTACCAAGTCGGCTAACATGTATCGGTTAATCGAAATTGTGTTGTGTGACATTGAAATAGCTTACTCCCTAAGAATTATGTCAGAAGTAATAACTATTTTGATTATTCAGAATTAAATGTTCTCACATAAATAGTAAAGTTGGAACTGAAGGTCCAATTCCTAATATATCATCATCTTTCTAGGCAACTCTCTTCATTCTCTAGATTTGCTTGTAGAACTCTTGCATCTTTGTAATCAGGCAATTGATTGTCTCCGATTCTTTAGTAATCTGAGTCCCAACTTCTTTTATTATTGTTGCTCTATGTTGAGAATGTCAAATAAAGTGGTACCGAATGAAAGACGTCAAAGACACAATTTGCACCACATAGCAACAACATAATCCTTCCATAATCCATGGATCTATTATTTGAATTTTTAATATCTGAACTCTATAAATAATTTCAATGTATAATATTGTGAAGTAAGAAATAAACATACTTATTTCTTCATGGTATCAGAGCCAAACTTGATGCTCTGTTTGTAACAAAAACAGAGAACTGAATTCTTTTACAACTGTTTTTTTCCATTTTTTCTTCCATTGCCAGAAATCATCCTCCTCTTTCTCCTCCTTAAAAGAAGCAAAAGAAGAAGATGGAAATGGTGTCATGGAATCTGGGAGCTCATCAGAAGAAAGAAGGAACGAGACAGAGATTATTTCCATCCTTACAAAGTCATTGAAATTACTCCCCAACCCAAGAGTCTTGGCATTTGTTGCTTTACTCCTAACATGGAACGTGGGGAAAGTGGTGTTTGGGTTGTACACGTAACTAATTGCTAGTGAAAGGAGTTTTCTTTGTTTTGTGGTGTTTAAGAGAAAAAAAAATGGAGGAAAATCCATTTGAATCTAGACCTGTTGTTATTCAATCTGGTCAATCTGATGGAGTCTTTAATGCTGGAATCATCCTTACTGAGACTAATTATGATGTTTGGTCTCAGATAATGGAAATGCATCTTGCAAAGAGAGAAAAACTCTCATATATTTTTAGCTGTAAAAAGGACGACTCCTCAGAGGAATACGAGAAATGGTGTAGTGAGAACCAAAAAGTAAAAAGATGGTTAATCATATACATGTCTCCTGAGATCATGAAGCGATATTTACATATTCCTACAGCCTACAAAATCTAGAATGCTCTATCAAAGGCCTTATATGATGGAAGTAATGAATTACAGATCTTCACTCTAAACCAAAAGGCATTCTCTACTAAGCAAAATAAATGATTACTCTCTAGATTTTATGGAGAGTTGACCAAAATATTTCAAGAACTTGGCCATAGAGATAAAGTGTTCATAAAAGATCTAGAAGATGTTGTGATATACAAAAGATCTATTGAAAGATTGAGAGTGCATATTTTCCTTGCTAGGCTAGATGAATAATTTGACCAAGCTTGTGGAGAAATTCTACGAAAAGATACTATTCTAAACTTAGAAGAACGTTACCCTTAGATTCGAATGGAAGAGATACAACAGAACACTCTTAGCAAGAAGGTGGATGATTCTGAGACGTCTACTATGATAGCATGAAAGCAACCCAGCCAAGGACAACAACCTCTAAAAAGGCATGTTATCAAGTCATCATTCCAGTGCACTCATTGTAAAAAAAGGGGCATATAAAAGAACAATGCTTTGAGATTGTTCGGTACCTTGATTGGTGGGACACTCGAAGGAAAAACACCAAACAAGGATTAAAAACTGCTATAGCTAAATCCACAACCACTGCCGACCTTAAAAGACTCTTCAGCTCAAATTGGAACCATTGTCAATCTAGGTAAGGCTCTTAAAACGCGTGCCATGTTAGTAATAGTACATGGATAATTGAATATGGGGCAACTAATCATATGACTTTTAATTCTTGACAAATTTTGTAATTAAAACCATCTTTACAAAACATGTTTCCACTGCAAATGGAACCACGACCTCAGTTATTGGGCAAGGATCTTCACAACTCACAAATAAATTAAATTTGGACTCTGTGTTGGTTGTCCCATCTTTAGATTATAATCTTTTATCTGTGTCTCAAGTAACCACTTCCATTTCTTATGTCGTAATTTTTTGGCCTGAACATTGCATTTTTAAGGATCTCCAAATGAAGCAAATGATTGGTTATGATATTAGAAAAGGGAACTTGTATTACCTAGAGATAGCATCAATAAACAATAAAGAGTCAAGCTAGGCATTGGTAGCAAACAGTTCAATGAAGAAAAATGAAATTAGTAATTTGGTTATGGAATAAACATGTAGGACATATGTCATTTGGCTACTTAAAAAAATTGTTTCCTAGTTTTTTTTTCAGAAAATTGATGTTTATTACTTTAAATGTGATGTTTGAGAACTTTCAAAAAGTCTTCGAACTATTTTTCCATCATCCTTGAATAAAAATCCAGTTCCTTTCATGGTAATACATTCTGATGTGTGGGGACCATCTAAAGTTCCTACAATTGGAAGAGCACGTTGGTTTTTTACGTTTATTAATGACTATAACAAAATGATATGGATTTGTATGATGAAATCAAAGGATGAAGTAAACTCTTTATTTCAAAGATTTCACAAGAAGGTGCCGACACAATTTTAAACCCAAATTCGAGTTCTTCACAATGATAATAGAGGTGAGTATATGGGTAAAGAAATTCAATGTTTTTTGGAATCATAAGAAATTATCCACCAAACCACTTGTGTAGGCACATCCTAATAAAATGGCATTGCTAAGGGAAAAAACAGATATTTACTAGAAGTTGTTCGAGCGTTGTTAATCCAGGCCCACGTGCGTCTATTTTATTGTGGAGAAGCACTTACATCCACAGTGTATTTGATCAACCGAACACCTTCTAGTGCCTTTGGGTTTCAAACCCCTTTCTGGGTTCTCAATGAAGCTACTAAGTCACTAAAAGTGTTTAACCTTCCCCTATATGTATTCGGTTGTGTTGCCTTTGTCCACCTACAACGACAAGACAAATTATCTCCTCGAGCACTACATTATGTGTTTGTAGGGTATGCCATACATAAAAAGGGGTACATATGCTATCATCATCTAAGTAGAAAGTTATACATCACTATAGATGTTGTCTTTCATGAAGATATCATGTACTATCCATCAAAGACTGAATTTTCAGGGGAGTATAATGAAGAAGAAATTCATACTCTTACGTACCTTCCACTTTATAAAGACCAATCCTCTATTGAGCTAGTAAACCTTCAAGACACTGAAGCAGGAAACGGTGATTCTCAAATTGAGACAAGTGAAAACACCTCTGAGGAACTGAACATTCAAGAAATCAACTCAAACACAGTCACAACGGAGCACGAGTCTCTTAAAGATTCACATGAAGAAATACCTAACCAATCATCCACAGAGCATGTTCCTACCATAAGTACAAGTCCAATAAGAAGAATACTTCCCCAATGAGAAACTACTCTAAACCTACATGTTGGACCCCATTTCCATAGTGCAACTATTCAGAATATCAAAAGACGTGAACTTATTATCCTATAAGGTTATTTCTATAGGATCTCTCTAGCTAAAACTAGTTTCGACAGTGGAATCTCTAATTTACTTCTTCTAAAAAATTGTAGTTCCATGCCTCTAGTTTATTTTGAAACAATAATCGTCTCATTCGGAGCTCTACCAATCAAGACATGATTAAAATACCAAAGTATGTTTAGTAAAACAATCAATTCATGCTCTTTTAGTCGTTCCCCACTTTCTCTCCTTTAATCTTTTTGGAATCGACTCCAATGGATGCCAAAATTTTATGGAGACATAGAGAAGTAAGTTAGGAATCTCCTAATTCAATACTCACTTCATTTGGTGATCAGATGATGGAGTTATGGCCAAACTAGTTAAACCTGGTTATGTCCTCAATCATATTATACCTATCTTGGGACAATTGACATAACTTTCACTAGAGAGATCATATTAAGGTATTATCTAGATGGTTTTGAAGAGGACTTCTAGATCTACAATTTTTGTGCAGACCTCAAAAAGAGATTTTGCCATTTGGAGGGTCAAAACATGGGTTCTCCACGGAAAACTAAATGTTTCGCAGTGGCGGAGTCAGGAAATATTTCCCAGGACCTTTCGGGAAAAGTTCGCCGCAGCGAAATCAAGAAATATTTCCCAGGACCTCTCAGGAAAAGTTTGCCGCGACAAACTATAAATGTTTTGCTACAGCAAAATCAGGAAATATTTTCCAAAACCTCTCGGGAAAAGTTTGCTGTGGGAAATCAGGAGATGGAGATGAAAATGCCTTTCAGGAAAAGTTCATCGCGGCCGAAGCTGACTTCGCTGCGGCAAAACCTTCTAACCTGCAACTCTAACTCAACATTTCAACATAAAATAAATACACATAAACTTCATATCAATTCAACTACTAAGTACTTTTGTTAAATTCTTAAATCTCCCCTCAAATAATTAAATCCCATATAACCCTTCCAATCTCTAACATATTATTCTAAACCGAACAACAATTTACAATCACATACTCATTCCTCTTTCACAACCATCATCATACACAACAGCAAATCCTCAAATTCTCATTCTCATT
>JANIIA010000009.1:52599712-52618525 GCA_027478495.1 Erythroxylum alaternifolium | reverse complement strand
TCCTCCCTCGTGAGATGCGCATCCCGATGTCACGCAGGACATCGGATCCGCGACTTACCGGGAAGGGGTTCCAACATTAACAATGCACAAGCATGGCATGTAAGTCACACCTGTGGGTTACATGCATGCTTACATGCACAGTTGTGACTTTTATGTCACACTTGTGACTTACCGTGAATTATTTTAATTTGTATTCACAAGTGTAAGATATGGCAGTTAAAGACGTTGAAGCAATAACCTAGAAAAAAGATAGTCTAATAAAGGCAAGAAAGGGTGGCGACTGAAGAGAATCATCTTTCATGCACTGTTTCATTGGTTCACTCACATAGAGACACTACAAACATGGGAGGCGCAGAGAGATAGAGAAAAAGAAGATAAACAAAGAAAGGAATAGAGAGTCGTTAAAAAAAGAAAAACAACAAAGAGGTGGAAGCTTGGGAGAGGTTGAAGGCGGGAGCTAGAGCTGAATCCTATTCAACTCGAGTGAACATTCATCTGGTAAAGAAGCTAAAGCAGAAGCTGAAGGCCAGAGCTAAAGCTAGAAGCTTGAGAGGGACCAGGATCTCCACAACTTATCATTCGATGATTTGTTTGTCTATTTTATTTCTCATTTGTTGGTTTGTTTCTTTCATTTTACTATTTGTTATTAACTGATTTATACTCTTATTAGTTGACTGTTATTTGTTTCTTTTAATAATCCATTTGGTATTCACTATTTTACTATCGCTTTAATACTTTTGTTGACAGTAACAGACTATTAAAGTGCTTAATGATGGTGGATGTGGTGATATTCGTGATGGGCCAATCCCTTTTCTTGAGAATTAATGTAGCTATTTAGTTTAATATACATGATTGGGTTACAGATCTGTTATCTTATTTACTGCTGTGGTTTTTGATCTGAATGAACGTAATAGGATGGCCAAACTTTGCATCATTTTAGTGTTAAATGAAGACTCAAGAGATGAAGTTTGATACAAATCGTGAAACTATGGGCACTTATGTTAAGAATTAGAAATATGTTAACTTAAGTGGTAATTGCCAGTCAGGTTTTCATAATTAATTCAGATAATAACTTGTTAAATATGAAAGTTAGACTAGTTCATTATTTGAATCAATTTAGAACCTAACTATTAATTTTAGTAAGATTACAGTCCAACCATTGCTCTTTAATCATGCATAGGAGATTAAATTAGTGAAATTAATTCTTAAAAGTTTTTCCAGTTTGATTAATCTATTTATCTTTTCTCCCAATTGATTCCATCTACTTTTCAATTTAAATTCATAATTTTCCTTAAAAGCCTTCACTCAATAATCAAAATAGAATGTTTAGGAATGCATTATTTTTATTTTTATTTTTAATTCAAAATTAATTTAAGTTGACCAATTTCACCTTCGTGGGAGGCGACCCTATGTCATCAACTACAACTATCTCATATACTTACGAGTAGGATAGCCTATGTCTTTTTAGAACTTTTTAGGCATAACAGTGACAGATGCAATTGAGTAATGAGCCTCAGGGACAAGAACTAACATTACTTGGGCTAAATGTGACATAGTCAATCGAGTGGGAGTTGACATTTTAACCATACTCTGAACCAAATGGGGTATAGAATGGTGAAAGGAAGAATTGTATTGGAACATCATCTATGGAAGGCTTCGTAGTCAAACCATTGACTTTCTGATCAATTAGGGGTTGTGTTGTGTTGTTAGATACCACTTATGACTTGCATAAATTAAGTGTTAATTCAAGTGGCCAACATAACTGGGAACCCAATGGGTCATACGCTTTGGAGATGTGAAAAATGAGTAAAATAGTTTTAGATAAGGATCCAAGATATGAGAGATGCATGACTAACCTATTTAGCACTTTGTCTTTGTATGTTGACTCTGAAAGACCTAGCAACTTCTTTGATCTATCTTTATAGATCTTCATTCCCAATACATAAGTTGCTTCTCCAAGGTATTTCATGTAAAAATTATGGGACAACCAAATTTTGACTGATTGCGAGCTTAAGATATCATTTCCTATTAGTAATATGTCATCCATATATAACATAAGGAATATGATAGCACTCCCACTAACCTTCTTCTACACACAAGGTTCATTAGGATTTTGAATGAAACCAAACTCTTTGATTGTCTCATCAAATTGGATGCTCCAACTCCTAGATGCTTGCTTCAATCCATAAATGGATTTTTGAAGCTTGCATACCTTTCTGCCATCTCTAGATATGAAGCCTGTTGTATCATATATACATCCTCAACTAGGTTTCCATTCAGGAAAGTTGTCTTCACATCCATCTGCCATATTTCATAATCATAATAAACAACAATGGCTAGGAGTATTCTAATGGATTTAAGCATAGCTACGGGGCTAAAGGTCTCGTTATAGTCAACTCCTTATCTTTGACGATAACCTTTAGCAACTAACCTCGCTTTATAGGTAATCACATTGCCTTCCATGTCAATTTTCTTCTTGAAAATCCACTTGCACCCTATGGGTTTTAATCATTCAGGCGGGTCAACCAAAGTACATACTTGGGTTTTCATACATGGAATCCATTTCGAAATTCATGGCTTGAAGCCATTTTTTAGATTCTGAACTCTTCAGAGCCTCTTCATAGGTTGTAGGCTTATCGTCCTCTATAAGCAATATGTCATTTTGTTCACTTACGAGAAATTCATATATCTCTAGAACATTACATATCCTACTTGACCTATAAACATTTTGTGTGTTAGAAGATTTAATTGTTGCCTCATCTCTATGAACAACAATTTCAAGTTTAGGCAATCGATTTGCATCTATTTGGGCATCACAAACTTTATCAAGTTTAATTTTGCTCCCACTATCTTCTCTTAGAAGAAACTCTTTCTCTAAAAAGATAGCATGCTTTGAGACAAACAACTTTTGCTCTAAAGAATTATAGAGTTTAATCCTATAAATAGACATTTATCAGATTTACTTCAAGTTTGTTTGATTGAATCCGTTTAACAAAAGCTAGACAACCCCAAACTTTCATATGAGAAAGATAGGACATTTTGTTAGTCCATATCTCATATAGAGTAACTTCAACTGCCTTTGAAGGGACTTTGTTTGTCACATAAACAGCAGTCTCAAGTGCATAACCCCAAAATGTATTCGGTAGAACTGCTAAGCCCATCATCGACCTTACTATGTCTAACAAGATTTAGTTTCTCCTTTCAGCTACACCATTATGTTGTGGTGTGTAAGGTGGAGTCTACTGGGATATTATCACATTATCTTCGAGATAAGATAGAAATTTCTCATTTAAGTATTCACCACCTCGATCTGATTAAAGTGTCTTAATACTTCTATCAAGTTGTTTCTCTACTTCATGTCTAAATTGTTTACACATTTTAAATGCTTCATACTTGTATCTCATTAGATACACATACCTATATCGTGAATAATTATCGATAAAAGTAATGAAGTACACAAAACCACCTATGGCATGAATGGACATCGGACCACATACATCAGAATGTATTAGGTTTAATAACCCATTCATTCGTTCACCTTTTCATTTAAAAGGTAATTTAGTCATCTTGCTTAACAAGCAAGATTCACATGTGTCATATGATTTATAATCAAATGACCCTAAGCTACTATTCTTATGTAGCTTAATCATACGTTTCTCACTTATATGGCCAAGTCGATAATGCCATAAGTAAGATGATTTTAGGTTATCTCATTTTTGTCTTTTATTTTCATTGATAGTTAAGACTGGATTGGACATATCTAATATGTAAATTTCATTGCAGAATGTAGCAGTACCATACAACATTTCATTCAACTTAATTGAACAACTATTGCTTAAAAAAGTTAAATGAAATCTTGCTTTATTAAGACATGAAACAAATACAATGTTTTTAGTCACAACGGGTACATAATAGCAGTTTTCCAAAATTAACTCGAACACATTAGGAAGATACAAAACATATGTTCCTATAACTAATGCAGCAACTTTTGCTCTATTTCCCACACGTAGGTCCATCTCTCCCTTCTTGAGTGGTCTACTATCCCTGAGACCCTGCATATCAACACATATATGTGAGCCACATCTGGTATCTAATACCCAAATGTTATGATCAGAAATAGTATTAACCTTAATGACAAATATCTTACCTGAAGTACTGGTGGGGTATATAATGCCTTCTTCTCCTTCAGTGACTCCAGATAAGCGTTGCAGTTTCTCTTCCAATGTCCTTCCTTGTTGCAATGGAAGCATATCCCTTCGGTGCGGTCTCCTTTGCCTTCTTATTGGCTACACCTCCCACTGGCCTCTTAGACTTCTACTTTTTTTGGTTCTTCTTTCAAGAACTAGAAGCAGAGTCCACTAGCATCACAGCCTTACTGTCCTTCTTGACAGATTGCTCAGCTGTTTTTAGTAGATTAATCAGCTCAGATATCTTTGTGGATATTTGCTCATCCGATAGTTTAGTACAAACTGTTAATAACTATCGGTCAAACTAGTCAGAATTAAGTCTATAGTTAATTCGTGATCCATAATGAAACCCAAACTGCCTAACCTCTCAATATATCCATTCATCTTCAATGCATACTATACTAGATATGATCCCTCAGCCATCTTAGAACGAAAAAGCATCCTTGAGGTCTTGAACCTTTTAGACCGAGCTTACTCATCAAACAGTTCTCTCAGATGGTAGACTATGGTATGAGCATCCATAGCCTCTTACTGCTTTTGTAGTTCTGGTGACATAAAGGCCAGCATTATACAGCTAGCCAACTCACTATCACCCAATAGCTTCTTATAAGCTCTCTGATCTTCATCAGATGCATCGGTAGCAGGGGGATCAGGAAGTGGTTCAATTAGGACATATCTTAGTTTTTTGGATTTGAGAACAATTCTTATATTCCGTAGCCAATCCAAAAAGTTAAGTCTCGTGAGTTTGTTAGAATCTAGTAGGGAGTGTAGGTTCACACTAGAACTATTAAAATGTACACTTAATGCATATCTATAAGGCCGTTAATAATATGCATCATGGGTCCCATTATTCTTATTCAAATCCATAGCCTTCACTACGAATTCGAGAAATCTTATAGTTTTCTTAATAGGTTGATATCCAATATCACCAAGAATGACCTTAGGTTTGCCCAACAATCCACCTTAGGTCAATCAGTAGTATCATTCATACCAATTGCATTCTATTATGCAACTATCGACTTATGCCATCAACTGTTGATTTAATACACTCATTGGGTTATCAACTCTTGATTTATATACATCCCATGTATATAACCCTACTTCCCCTCTATCGATGTTGACCTTAAGTTTGCTTAACAAATCAAAGCATCCAGTTAGGACCAACTCATTAATCTGGAAATCTAATTTCTATAGTTTAAACATATTCGTGTAGAGTGGGCTTGGGTTTTCCCAAAAACCCAACTCTAAAAGAACTCTGGTTCATGCCATATCAATGGAAGACGTAAGTCCTAATATTTTGATTGAGGGATTTGTCCTTTGGTCTCATTAATGCTTGGATGATCTTAATTATGTATATCACATATACATTTAGATTATGGATAACTCAATTAAATTGAGCTTATGTCCGTAACTACCCTTAAAATTCATCTAATGCATGTATCACACAAAGGAGGTTTAAATTTATATTGTGACTTGACTATGCATCTAAAGTTCGTGATTCGATTTAACTCTTGAACCTAACGGGGTACTAGTGTTAGTCTTGGCTACTCCGAATTATAAATGTGATTCGATTAAGAACCCTAAAATTTAATTATTTTGATGTCCAAATTATTCACTTTAATCCTAGTTTATATGCCTTTATCTAGTCACACTAGAAATGCTATGCTCTACTTGGATTAATTCTAAATTAATCCCTAAGGTTTCCGAAATTCCCGTACATCAATTAGTTATCTATAATATCCTTAGTTCATCTTAAATTTATCCAAACAATTTTGGCACTAACCAAAATTTTCTTAGCGACAAAAATTTTCAAGATAAATAAGTTAACCGACTAGACACTAAAGGGACCAATTCGATGTTTGAAAATTTTTCGAAACCCTAATTTCAAGCACATGCATTAAGCATGTTATTAACATCAAAATAATACATTTCTTGTCACATAAGAACTTTATTAAGGTCTTATAACCAAAATACATACATTATAAGTCATTAAGTAAGTCAACTCTGACTTTCAAAAAGTTGACCAATGTTGACTTGATTTAGTAATTAAATCAAATTCAATTAATTCTGGAAAAATTCTAGAGTCTTATATACATTTTAAATGTGCCTAATAAAAAATTCTAGAGCCTAATTTTTAGGAATTATTTATTAATAAATTGGAATAAGCCAGCACACCACATTTATATGACACTTGTCATGTTACTTATAACACTAGTCAAACATTACATCATGTATGCATAAGATAATCACTTTAACAATAAGTGTCAAAAATTAATATGGAATTTATATGCACACGTATTCATCACATTTCTAGAATTTCCCAGAACTTTATATATGCATCAAGCTGAAACTAAATTCGTAATAAAATAGCAAATGACATTTAATTGCATTTTTTGTAGAAACATAACATAACACTTTATAAACATTTTTATGAAAGAAAAACAAAAAAAATTCTCTAGAATTAATACAAAAATTTTCAAAATCAACACATGCATAAAGTTTTCCAAAAATTCTTAGAAACCAACATATGAACAGTGTAGATATTAATTTCAAATAAAATAGCAAATGGCATTCAATTGCAATTTCCTTTGACATAAACATAATATAACATCTTATAAACATTTCTGAAAAAGAAAATCAGTAAAAAATCTATACAGTTTACACGAATTATTCCAAATCAACATGCATGTCAGTCACAACCCAGCAAACACTTTGCACATGTTCAATACATCATCTAATACATGCATAAACAAGCTCTGATACCACTATTAGGTTATCCTTGAATGCATGCATTCATGCATGAAAATGTAGCGGAAGTGTTAGAATCTAGATTCCGACACCATGACAACCTGGAAAAATAGAATCATACATGCATGCATAGACATATATATAAGAGCATGAAATATAAAACTTTTACCTTTTGTTTCTCTCCTCCTTTCTAGTTTCTTTTCCTTGTTTGGGTTATTGGAAACACCAAACCCTTCCTTGATCACCCAAGAACACGCAAAGAAGATGAAGAAACAATGTGTAAGGGTGATTTGAGCACCAAACTGGATGAGTTCTAGTAGATGCTCAAAATGATAGAAGATAGATCAAGAAGCTTTTTGCATGCACTTAGATTCATGCAACAATTACATAAATTGCAAGAACAAGACTCTTAGTACCTCTATCTCACTCTAGAACTCTTTTAGAGCCCTTTTGCTCTCATTTGAGTGTGTAAGAAGTGGTAAGACCTTGTGTACAAAAGTGAAGAACTTACCTATGTACTCATTTGTGTCGTCTGTCACGATCATGGCCTACTTAAAATTATCTATACACACTATGTTTTTCATCCGATCTTTTATGTGTATGACCCTTAGGTTCTCGATTATTTTAGGCACTTGAATTAACTTTCAATTTAAGCAAATCATGAAGGGTTTCATGGTGCCAATTTTTCAGAATATTAGTGGATTAACACACGAACTCTTCGATAGTTAATTATCCAACTTATGAACCTTTCCATAGATAATTACCATACAATTCGTCATTTCATATACTATAACCTACTTGGTTTGGAGTATGGGCTATGTGTTAACTTCCACTAGACTGACTACATCACATCTAGCCCAAATTATGTTAGTTCTTGTCCTAGGATCTTATTACTCTATGTGTTATTGAAGACTCCCTTCATGACACATAATTGCTCTGGGCAGAGACTCCTGAGTAATGACCCTGACAAGAGGCCGTGAGTATTATCTCCTTCTATCAAGAGTAGTGAATCCTTTATTGGCTACCCAATTACCTTTGAATACAAATAGTTGTACCCAATCACCACCTTAAGAGCAACCTCATCTTGAGGAAACAAGGAATGATGTCAAAGCACAGGATTGGTATCCAAGATATCCTTGAGTACCTCAAGTCTAAGGATACTTTCACTATTGCTATGATGAGATTAATCATTGACATTCGATAGATATTCCATATGATAATCTCATAGCGAGTTATCCGATGTACTTACTACCCTTAGTAAGCATCCACATGTTAACTCTAAACAACTCATGCTTGTAGTTTGTGAGATCCACTGCTTGATCAAATCAAGGAGTATAATATGTGCTAGTCTGTTTGGATTAATAATGCCTTGTCTTATTAATCCTATGACTAGGGATTATTTAAATACTAACATAATTGCACATGATAGGAATCTCATTATCATGATATCATCATGATTTCCTTTATGCTATATTTTGTATGATGGACTTCATTAATTTGATTTAAGATCAATATCAATTCATATATAAACAAATATCAAATTAACGAAAAATGCCTTTCGCTTTATCGATCAAAATAAAGTTTGTACAAAAGTACTAAAGGTAATTGCCTTTAGAGCACTACTCTAACATGCATAAGATTATGTGATCTCAACTAGTATTTGCAAGTAAGTTCTAGAGTTCCTTAATCATGAAAGAACACTCTCAACAAAGAATACTTGAATTTGGTGTTTAATAATTAAAAAAGGCTCAAATTCTTACCAAATGAAAAGTATCATTCATCTATCACAACAAGCTAATGTCCTTTTAACCAAAATCTAAATCAAATAGTCTAAGCATGCAAGTGTACTCATTCATTCATATTATGCATTTCTAATCCATATCAAGTTCATTTAATATCCATGCATCTCTAACTACTATCTGAGAAAACAAACACACAACACAATAATAATAATTTTTTTAAACTAATACTCTCACCCACACTTGAACATCACACTATTCCTAATGTGATACATAAAAGTAAAAGAAGGGTTTAAGACAAAAGACAAAAATTAACATGAACAAAGATAGACATTAAATATAAAAGAAATTAAACTAAAAAGCAACAAAGAAAGGGATAGCAATAAAATGAATGTGGGGGTGATCACTGCATTGAGGAATGAAGAACAACTGCAAGGAAAACAAATAAAAGAGATGGGAGAATAGGCCTATGCACGCAAAGAAAACAAACTAAGTTAAGGGTCATTAAGAAAATTAACAACAAACAGATAATTAAAAAATAAACAAAAATTAAATGGGTCGCTTATTTAACATCTTGTAGCTGAATGCCTCAATAGTCATACACAAGGTGGGTTGCTCAAAGTGACTGATTCCACCATTTCCTCCTTTTCATGTGGATTCGTCTCCAAGAATTTTCCAAATACTTCCTTAGTTGTATCCATTAGCAATTGGTAGCATTCATCACTCTCTTTAACCAAGTCCAGCTTCTTTTCTTTTTCTTCCTACAAGGAAAAATGAAAATCTACAGTATTAACTTGATCAACAAAAGAACAGTCTTCAGAAATAGTAGAAGTAGGAATAGGTTCAACATTAAAGATTGAAAATTTTACTATTTCTTTTAAGATGATCATGGTCAATTTCCCATTCTTCACATCGATCAATGAGTTAGTGTTGGCCATAAAAGTCCTCCCTAGGAGTGTGGAGTGCTCCTTTTCTTTCTCCTTCGCTTCCCCTATGCCTAGGACAACAAAGTTTATAGGCATAATCAATCCTCCAACTTTTACCAACATGTCTTCCATTATTCCTTTTAAATAACGGGTTGACCTATTAGCTAATTGCAAACACATATTTATAGGTCTTAATTGCCCCTGATTCATTTTCTCATAAATAGAGTGAGGCATAAGATTTATGCTTACTCCAAGATCAAGCATATCCTTAACCTTATCACCATTACCCATTGATACTTGCAAGATAAAATGTCCTGGATCTTTTAGTTTTGGGGGTAAATGCAGCTGCAGAATTACACTTGCTACTTTTGAAACTAGCACCTTTTCGTTAGGCTCAAACTTTCATTTCTTGGTGTTTAGTTTGTTGAAGAACTTGACATAAGTCAGAATGTTCCTAATCACATTTAACAAGGGCAGATTGACATTGACCTTAGAAAGCATGCGATATCGATAAGAAAACTGCTCGTCTTGTTTCGATTCCCTAAGGCGAATTGGATATGGAATGGTGGTCAATAAGGATCCTTTGCCTTGTGCAGTTTTTGTCCTTCATTGTCCTTGTTGTCATGCTTAAGTTATTCACCCTTTTGAATGAGACTTAAACAGTTTCTCCCTTTGGTTTTCTCATTCCACTCTATCTTTTTCTTGGACGAGGCTTTCCTTCTCTTAATTATCAGCATCAAATAGCTCAGAAGGAAACTCGGCATAATTGTCAATCACTTTACCACTTTTTAGAACAATGATTGCTTGGGCTTGCTCGGGTTGGCTAGGCAACTTTCTCTTTTGATTGTTGTGCATTTGAGTAGCGAGTTGCCCTACTTATATCTCAATTCTCTTCACAGACACCTCTAAAGAGTTGAACCTCTTGTTGTTCGTTTCCTGATTTTGAGTTGTGACCTGAATAAATACATTCAGGCTTTCTTCCAAAGAAGGCTTGCTTAATAGGTTTTGATTTGAGGATTACCCTTGGTAATAATTTGGGCTCTGAAAATTTTGATATTGTTGTTGGGGTTGCATTGGTGGATTGTTAGTCTTCTATGAATATGGATCATTTCACTCCCTTGGTTGGAAACCGTTAAGTGTGTTCACCTGTTCCTCCCCATGAAAAGGTTTGTAAGAATACGCACAAACATTCACTCTATGACCACAAGTTCCACATATACTACAAACATCTTGATTTGAAACGTTTTGGGGTAATCTCATTGTTAGCATCTTAACATGCCTCGTTAACTTAACTAATTGTATAGCCAATTCTTGATTTGAGCTCACTTCATGAACTCCAACTCTTCTTCCCCTCATGCTCTTTTATTGAGAATTAACCCCCAACATTTCAAAGATTTCATATGCTTCTTCAGTTGTCCTCTCTCCTATAGCTCCTCCTGCTATATTGTCAATCGTGTACTGGCACAGTTGCATGAACCGATAATAAAATAATTGGTTTAGCTCATGAAACAGAAAATGATGGTGTGGACATTGTATTAGCAATAACTTAAAGCATTCCCATGCCTCATGGAATAGCTCTCCCACTTTCTGAGAGAAGGTAGCTATCTTGTTGCGCAATTTAGATGTCGTTTGATGAGAATAGAATTTTCCTATGAATTTGTTGTACACCTCTTCCCCTATCATCAATGAATTGGGTGGAAAGGTCATTAGCCATGCCTTGGCTCGATCCTTCAATGTGTATAGGGAGCTCCTCATCCTAAGTTTATCCTCATTTAGGCCATCCAAAGGGAATGTTTAGAGAGTGGTATAGAATTCTAGAATAAAATTTAAAGGGCCTTCATTGGGAACCCCATAGAAGATGGAAGCATGTTGAAATGGATGCTCTTCAATTAGTAATGTCTAGTTGCCTCTCCCAAACGTATACACGAAATCACAGTACCAATCACTAGTCTAATGTACTCCTTCATCACCAACTGCCTTTCAACCATCTTATGGTTATTCACTTGATCTTCACGCTTAGGTTCCTCACGATTGTCTTTAGAGTCCCCTTAAAGTCTTTGTCTTCGATGTACGTTGTCAATAAAAGGGATGTGTTCACTATCCAAAGATCTCCTTCCTAGCATAAACCAAGTGAATTCACCGCCTAAAGTTCTCCTACCTAGCACAAACTAACTACAAAAAGCACTAAATTAATAACGAAAATTACAAAACACATTAACAAAATAACACAATAAAACATGCATGCATTAACAAACATAAACAATCAAAATCACTTTAGAAAACAAAAAAATCAAAATTAATTTAAGTCTAAATACTAAACACCTCCCCAATAACGACGCCAAAAATTTGTTATGCCCAAATAAGTTCTGAAAATACTTAGGCTATCCTACTCGCAAGTATACAAGGTAGTTGTAGTAATTACCCAGGGTCGTCTCTCACGGAGGTGAAGTTGGTTCACTTAAATTAATTTTGAACCAAAAAAAATGCAATCCTAAACATTCAATCCTGATTATTGAGTGAAGGATTTAAAAGAAAATCACAAATTAGTCTAAAAAGTAAACGATTCAACTGGAAGCAAAGACAAATAGATTAATTGAAATGGAAGACTCTTGAGAATTAATTTCACTAGTTTAATCTCTTATACATGATTAATGGAAATGATTGATAATTGTCGTATTAAAATTAACAATTGGGCTTTAAATCAACTCGAATAATGAACTAATCTAACTTTTGTTTTCAACCAGTTATCGTCCGAATTAATTATGGAAGTCTGACTACTAATTACCACTTAAGTTAATATATTTCTAGTTCTTAACCTAAGCGTCTATGGTTTCTCGATCCGTATTAAAATTCTCCTCTTAATCCTTCATTTAATACTAAAAATGATGCAAAGTTTGACCATTATATTACATCCATTCAGTTTAGAAACTATAGTAAACATAAGACAACAACACAATCCCTCATTCATGCATATTTGATAAAAATTTAGTAAATAAACAAGAAACTAACGAATAGATGAAAAATAGAATGAACAAACAAGGATTGGATGAGGGAGTGAGGTTAGTGTTCTGCCTCTCTATAGCTTTCCGTATTGGTTCTTACCTTCTGCGTCAGCTTGTTCTCACCCAACCGAAAGGTTACTCAGGTGAATGGATTCAGCTCCAGCTTTCACTTTCAGCCTCTGTCCCTAGCTTCCACCTCTCTATTGTGTTTCTCTCTTCTTTACCAACTTACTCTATTTCTATTTTCATCTTCCCTTCTTTCTCTCTATCCCACTCTTCCTGAATGTGTCTATCTGGTGTGTTGAGTGAAGAATAAAGAGTGGAATGAAAGATGTTGCCCCGACCCTACTATCCTTTCTATTTGTAGCCTCGTCTAGGTTTAGGTTTTCATGTTGCCCCTCCCACACATGACACGTAACAAGTTGATAAATTAAAGAAAAATAGGTCACGGGTGTGCATAAGGTAGTCACGGGTGTGCATGAGGTGGTCACAGTGGTAACAAGTTTAGTCGCCACTATAACTAACGTGTCATGGTGCGTGACTTAACATGTCATGATGATGAGAAGTTAGTGACCACCATGACAAGCTTTGTCATGGCGGTGACACCTTTAGTCACCACCTTTCTTTGTTTTTGTTTTCTTTTCCTTTCATGAGAATTATGTCAACTTTCCCTTTCCCTTCAACCTTCATGCAAAATTCACAAAATAATTCAATTAACATTGATGCAATATTCACACCATTTTCACTTAATTTACCTCACATTTGGATCAAAACATAAGGATTTATAAGCAAAATCAAGATATGAAGGCAATTAAAAGCGATAGAAACTAGACACAACAGGCCTGGCCAGGCCTGGCCATTTATCCTTCTTTTAAAACAAATTTGGAAAAATGACGTCATTTTTTACCTTCCTTTTGGGCCACAGGCTAGGATAGCCCCAGCTCAAGCTCGACCCATGGCCCAGTCCAGCCAAGCAATCTTGGCCCGTGGCCCAAGCAACCCCAGTCAAAGGCGGGCTGTGCGAAGACTACCATCCTTGCCAAGGGTTGAAATACTGGTATCATCGGTACCTAGGGAGATGTTTCTAAAGCTCTCCCATGATATGATAAGATTGATGGACAGAATGACCGCATTAAAGCTCCCATAGAAGTTTTGATAAAGCATAAGGCATGATAATTTGTGGGCGTAACTCTAAAAGAATATGGTAAATTAGAATACTGGTTAAAAAGGACATAAAGGGTTCTAGAAGAGATTAAGTGTCCACCCAAAGAAATGATTACCTATGTTGTCTCTCTCTTACAAAGGGCAACCTATAACTAGTGGAAACTAGTCCTACTGCATCCTTAGATGTCTAGCCCTCTAACGTGGGAGTTCTTTTCTCAAGAGTTCAAGAAGAAGTATGTAACGAAAGCTTATAAAGCAACTCAATGGAAACAATTTTTGAATTTGATACAAAGAAACCTAGTTGCGGCTGAGTCTGAAAAGGAGTTTAGTTGGCTCATCAGGTGTGTTCCAGAGCCTGTTCTGACAGAGGCATTCCGATGCTTACAATTTGAGAATGGATTAAATAATTCCATCCAAGACTACTTAGTGGCAGTAACTTGCCTATAACAGGTGAGTTACTATCAGCTGGTTGAAGCAGCTATCAAAGTATAGAAGCAACCAAGAGGGAAAGGGCACATATTAGGAGTTTTTTTAGAGGTGGGTCATCCTTTGGTAAAAGGACTCGAGACTTATAGGGTGGTCCCTAATCAAGTCAGTCTATAGTCTAGCCACTAGAGGAAGACGTCAGGGGCAGTCCACAACATCTAATACTGGCAAAGGCTCTTCAGCGAGATAGGGTGATGGACAACCAGAGTGCCCACACTATACCAAGAGACATTGGGCCACATGTAGATGGTTGATTGGGGCCTGTTTTAAATATGGGGGTAGTGATCATTTGATAAATAATTGTCCACAAGGTTTGGGACATAGTAGAGCTCCTCAGAGGAGTAGAGGGGCATCCAATGCACCCATTGCAACTAGAGGATGAGGCAGAGGCATAAGTGTACTAGGCCTAGGCCAGCCTATAGCCACTGCGAGCACAATATCTAAGTTTTCCGATCGTCTTACGACACCATCCAGTCTAGCACGGGCATATGCTATGAAGACTTCGTGATGAATAGGATGCCCCAGAAGTTATAACTAGTATTTTCTCTCTCTTTGATCTTGATATGCATGTATTGATAGATCCTGGTTCCACTTATTCATACATTTGCACTAGGAGAGTGTGTGATAGAATGTTATTAGTAGATTGACTAGCCTATGATATACATGTGACTAGTCCATTAGACCATAGTATATATATGATTATAGTGTATAGAGATTGCCCTATTAGGATACATAGGAAACAGTTTGCTGCTGATTTGATGGAGCTACCCTTCCATGAATTTAACTTGATCTTGGGCATGGATTGGTTGTCTAAGCACCGAGCCATAACTGATTGTGGGTTGAAAATAATTGTGCTCAAAGATTTTGATGCTTTAGAAACAGTGGTGCATGGTATTCATTCTAGTCCTTTGATTAATGTAATATCAACGATGCAGCAAGACTAGGATTAGATTCTTATGGGAAGAAGAGATGTAAGCTATAATTAAGAAATCCTAATTAATTCTTATTTCCTATTTAATAATGGAATAAGTTTCAATTGTTTATTTAGTTACTTAATAGATGTGCCAAATTAAAAGTTATAGATATATAAATTGGTCCTTTTTCTACTTATTAGGGTTATAGAAAGTTTATTCTATCAAGTATCTATAACAGAAAGAGAGTTAAAAGAGAGAAACCAATATTAAAGAAAGTGGTGAGTTTCTTGATCTTTCTATGATAGTGATGTCTTTTGCATTAGGTACATAACATTATATCCTAATTGACAATTATTTATTCAAGATCTTAAGGTTATAGATGTCAATTTTGATTTTATGTCATAAAGATGATATTTTTCTTATGGTATTAGAGCTTGTGTTTTGAATAAATAATTTGTACATATATTTTATTATGAATTATTGATGATTATTACTAATCTTTAAGTATTTTACCAAAAATTTCTTTGATCAAAAATCAATAAATTTAATCATATGAAAAATGAAAATTATGAAATTATATGTTAATCATGATTTGATTGTTTTCATAGCCCTCTAGAACTCTTTTTTTTAAGTCTATGAATCAAGTCTTAGTTGACATCTTTTGAACAAAAAAAGATACAAAAATTGAAAATATGATATCTATTCCTACAAAATGTTTAACATTAATATCACAATTTTCTAGGTTTTGTATTTCATAATCATGTTTACTAAACATGAAGGAATTGGTTGATTTCCATTACTAGCACAAGATAGTCAGATAATTGCATCTGTGACATGTCTTGAATGTTTAGGAGAACCTTAAACTTGTGGAGAGCATTTCTATTCTACAGATAAGTTTCTCATTGGTACAGTAATAACTAAACTCATGATTATAAAGCTTGATGGGTCATAGTACTTATAGGAATCTATCCTCGAGATGACAAATATTGTAGCAAACTAAAGACCTTAGGTATGACAGTTCTTGACTCCTTAGTACAATCCATTATAAACTCATTATCTCCTAAGTATGGACCTTTTCAAATTAACTACAGCATTATAAAGGACAGGTAGAATGTTGAATTGTCTAACATGCTCATTTAGGAGGAAACAAGGCTAAAGAATCTAGGAGTTCATTATATTAACCTTTTGGGTCAAAGAGCTAGCAAGATCCATATGACAAAGGATAAGAAACTTTAAAAGAAAGTTCCTACTAAAGTGGCATAGGTTGTTGCTAAATGTCATTTTTGTAAGAAAGGACACTATCAAAAAATTATTTGAAACGTAAGCCTTTGTTCAAAAGAAAGGTACATCTAACCTTTTTGTATTTTCCAAACTAAACTTAACTAAAGTTCGTCTTAATATTTGGTGGCTTGATTTGGAGCTACTACTTAAGTTTCCAAAGTGATATAAGGATTCCTTATAATCCAAACTATAAATCCAATTGAGAACTTTCTATTCTTGGAAAATTGTAAAGAAGGTCCTAACTAAAGGCATATGGACTTATTGTAGAATAATAAAAACTCTCCTTTTACCTTTAATTTATAGAAACTTAATTGTTGTTTCTAAACTTAATGAAAATGGGTTTATTTTTAAATTTGGTGATGGTTGTTTCAGTTTATTTAAACATAATTACATTATTGCTTTTGGAATTCTTATGGATGTTTTTATATAAACTCCTTATTGTTTAAGCTATTTTTATCTTTATTCAATTCATTTATCTCCATCTCATAAGTAAGTAATCCAATTAGCTCTTCTAATGGCAAGGTGTTCAAACTTTTTAATTTCTTATATGAACATCACATTTTCCTTCCAAGTCTTTACTGATAAGAAATTTCTTCACCAATTTAAGATTAGATAAGTCATATCAATACCTTTAAGAGCGCTAGCAACAAAAATGGACTAATTTTTCTATGTAAAATAGCTCATATTATTGCACTAATAAGCTCAAGTTAGTGTCTTTATCTATGATATCAAGTATATGCCATATCCATGGATTATTTCATATACGGACACCTTTTAAACTTATCTATGCTTATACAATAAAAAAATTATACTACTTTGCTATTTAATGCAATGAATCTCTTATCATTCTTATTAACTCATGCATATGCTTCGGTTCTTTAGTCTTCACTTTATCTATAATTATAACTTTCATTATGATAGAAGGATCATCCTTTAGAACTCTCTAAATATCAATTCTTTTGGGCAACAGGAAGTGTTCCGTTATAGTTTTCTAAAATATGTCGTTGTCACCATCAAAAAAAGGGATTTACCTAATAGATTGGCTATCTTAACTAAAAAAGTTATAAAAAATATGTTACATTGATATTTGCTAAAGTTTTGCTAGAAACTATATAAAACGAATGAGATCCTCTATAATATTAGTTGTTGCTTCTTGAATGAGAATTTTGCTATCTCCCTTCCTTCAATAGGCAAAGGAACCATCCTTACAACATCTTCTTTGTCACAGATGAAGAGAAACCCTTAAATTTATTTTCCTTTTTTTAACAAGTGAAGAGGAACCTTTTATAATGTTTATTACTCACTTAATTGATCCTGCAAATACTCAAGAACAACTTAGAAACTCTCTTCTTGATCATATAATATATTGGGGGTTAAGATCACACATACATGAATATAAAGAAGCTCTCTCAAAATGGTCTCAAGACTTCATTTAGAGTCTAAGATCCTTCCCACAACTTGTATGATATCTATTTTCATTAAAAGCAACCAAATATACCTGTCAAAGTTAAAAACTATTTCTGTAATGGTTAGGAACAATGACATCAGTCGACCTTACTTGTTTAATCAACCAATGACTAATAATTTGATCGACATACTATCAATTTATGTCTTAGCATAAAACATTAAAACCTTATTAAATTCTAATTTACTAAAGTTCGATCAACTTATAGCAGTCAATATCTAACCAAAATACAATACACATACATTAAACACTTACTAGGTCAACTTATGTCCTTTCTAAAACAACGTTTAACATTCAAAACCTAACATCGATCAACCTATCTCCTTTATAAGTTCCCTGAAGTCACTCTAAGCAAGTTTTTTAAAATTCTCAATTTCTTTCAAGGATCAAACCAAATCTTTAGACAAGATCTTGATTTATAACAATTTTAAAAGTTCCCTAAAAGTCATTTGATGCATCAATAAGGTTTCATTAAACTCAATATGTTTTTTATTATAAATTATTCACGCAATGGAATATGTTCATGAAATATCTAGTCCTTAGACCACTAAAGTTACAAATATAAAGCTAAAAATTTCTTCTTGTTTGTTAGTTTGAGTTCGGTTATCTTAAAACTCCTTCAAATTGTATTGACGTTCCAATTTACTTATAGATTTCTTAATCACTTTATCCTTCCATTAAACTTGATCTTTTGACTATTTATAAGAGTATTTAACTGATTACTAATATCATTAAGGACAAAAAAATTATAAGTAACACATTTTGTTACCACCAAAGTTACCCGTTAGTTAATACTAACCTTTTTTATATATTAAAACATTATGTGTTGGACCCCGATTTTTCTTCTTACTATATGTTGGGGATTAATTTTATTTTTGTTGCGATTAGGTATAAATCATGA
>JANIIA010000009.1:52579287-52598409 GCA_027478495.1 Erythroxylum alaternifolium | reverse complement strand
TCCCCCGTGGGCCACGGGTCCAGATGTCACGCAGGATGTCGGGCCCGTGGACCCGCCCGGGGAGGGGTTCCAGCATTATGCTACTAAAAATTAAAATAATAGAACTATATCTTTTTAATTTACTTTTAGTAAATATTTAAATTCAAAGTCATTAAACTACTCATACTAAACTAAATTTATATGAAGTAATTTGATTTAATTTAATGTGCTCTTTAAAGTTCTAAAGTTGTTAACATGACACTATCCACTAGAATTGATCATGAGATGAAATGTTTGACACAAGCTTGATTTTCCTAATATCATTAATCATTGCCTAATCTTATTTTCAAACTTATACAAATCTTATAAACTCAAGATTAAATTTGTAGAAAAGACTTAAAATATATGTTGCTTGCAACATCCTACCACTTGACCTTGAAACTGCAAGTCGGGCAATTATGAGTTACATTGAGGTGTGTTTCATTCATGTAGTTGGCCCACTAACCTTTACTTGAAGTGTCTTCTTTTACCTCTAGAATGATTGAGGTTTTCTTTCCTTGCATAGAGATCTAAGTTGTTGTGGTTACTCTTTGTAATACAAGGTCCCTATTCTATTAAATTTGCTAAAAGGTGTCATGCTTTTGAGGACATTAGATACAATCTATGGGTGTGGAATGTGATATGGAAAGCAGTTGAAATAAATCTTACATTCCAACATTTACAATGCATATAGTTCAAGGACATTAGATTGGCTTCAAGCAATGCTTGAGTTTCGATTGCAATAATTTGAGAATACAGAAAATAATGAATTCAACTTTATTATTTACGTCCAACTTATTACATATTTAATAAAGCCAAAAAATATTTTATATATTATTTATAAAGTTAAGTTGAAATTCAAACATTTACTAAAATTTTAAAATTCTCTCTGAACATAATAAAATGTTTTAATTTAAATTAAAATTTATTAAAAACATTATATTTCAATTTAGCTCTTTTTACCTTATTTAGAGATGCCCGGTGACGAGATGAGGAGGAAGTGAAAATGTTTCGGGTAAAGCATTGTACACGTCCGATAAAAGGAAAACATTGGACGGTCCAGATTAAGAATTGGGGACCGTAGACCCTGAGAATGGAGAGCAGTGAATGGCTGTGATATATGATCAGAATTTGGCGCCAAGCTTATACTTTATTAGCGTACAACAAATTCACTCTCTTTCTCTCTTTCTCTGTTTGCAAATGAAACGACAGAGATCGATACACTCCTTCTTCCAAAAGCCCTCGCCGGCGGAATGCAGCTCAGACACCGGAAACATTCTCGATGCTCGTCAAGTCCCGTGGAAGCATCGCAATGACAACAGCAGCCGTTCGATTCAACCGCCGAGTGGTTGTTTAGTGGATTCATCTCTGGAAATAAGAGGAACAGATACTCCTCCGGAAAAAGTGCCTCGTCAGGTTTTCCCGGAGAACTTCACGATGGGCGAGAACTCTGGTGGTTCCTCACTTTTCTCGAGCATATTGCACAAGTTCGTGAAGGTCGACTTCGCAGAACAGCTCCATGATAGGTAAGATATCCACCTCTTCTGTTTTTTTGATTTATGGGCTTATTGTACTTTCTTTGTAACCTTACTTCTTTGGATTGTCGTTCGGGGTTTCCTTTTCTTATATAATGATTTTGCTCAATATGACTTTTGGATTCAGTCATTGCAAAAATTTCTAAGGTTCATCTCATTTTTTGAAACGTTGAGTCCAGTTCAAACTTGAAAGAAAAACAACGTCAATAAGCTTCTTTGAAATGTTATAACCCTTGTTCCTGCATGTCCCTCGAGTATTCGGTCGGCGAGTATGCTTTTGGTTCTCAATAGCACTCTTACTTGGATAACATTTTGTTTTAAAGCTGTTGTCCTGTTTTCTGTAGTATTCTTATAGTTGTTCATATTCTCTGAAGTTGTTGCAGGAACCAGGCTCATGACTATCCTACTGATGGATTGCAAAAAAAAGAAGTGCCTGCTCTGAGCCCTGATAAGGACAAAAAATGCATTTCCAATAGCCTTAGTGATCATGAAAGCCTTATAAAACATGAAGCCAAGGATGATGTTGTTGGTCCAGACACACCAGGTTCACGACCTCTTGTTCCTCGTTTGAAGCGGGTTCAAGAGGATGCTCACCAGTCTGCGGATAAAACTGATTCTTGCTCTCCAATTACTAGCAAAAGAGTGAAATTGCTTCAGGATTCTAGATCTCTAAGCAATAATCATTCTGAAATAAATGACTCAACTAGCAAGTTTGAGTGGCTTGATCCTTCAAGAATTAGGGATGCTAATAGAAGGAGGCCCAATGACCCCCTATATGACAAGAGGACACTTTACATACCACCTGATGCGTTGAAGAAGATGTCAGCATCTCAAAAACAATACTGGAGTTGCAAATCACAATACATGGATGTTGTACTCTTCTTTAAAGTGGTTAGTTAATGCTACCTCAGTTTCTGCTGCCCCATCATCTATTTTCATATTTTTCTTGAAAATTTCTGTTTTTCCTATTAGATAATTGCACTTAAAAGGTAACATGATAGTTGACAATTGAATCCAAATTTTCCCATCTCAGTCCACCAACTGGGGGACTACAAGATTTAGGTTAAGTGACTTTGAAGGCTAGCATCCCCATTAGTAAACATTAGCACCAGCTTATTCTAGATGAGGTTTCAATTGATTCCTTTTAATCTCAGTTCTCATCCGAAGCTTATCCAGGGAATCTTGAACATATCTTGATTTATGGGTCTTTGAGTTGCTTCCTTGTCCTATCAATGACTTATGGTCAAATGTAGGGAACATTTTATGAACTATATGAATTGGATGCTGAAATTGGCCACAAGGAGCTTGACTGGAAAATGACATCTAGTGGTGTTGGGAAGTGTCGGCAGGTGATTGAAAATTTTCTTTTCGTAAATTCTTATTCAGCTATTATTTTCCTGTAACACCTTGAATGCACATTCTGACATTATTTAGCTTCCTTTTTGGTTAGGTTGGCATATCTCAGAGTGGGATTGATGATGCTGTGGAGAAGTTGGTTGCTCGAGGGTAGGGCACAGTAGGAAATTTTCTTTACTGCTAATTCTTCTCTCTTCTTTTGTGCTCTCTCATTTGTACAATATGACTTGGGGAATATTGGGAGGTTATACTACTGCTATTCAATTATGTGACTACATTATCTACTTATCACTAACTGAAATGCAACAACCTATTTGTAATTTTTCGTGGAGGCAAGGAACTTCATAATGTTCCAGGAGAAGAGAATGAGAGAGTAGCCTAGTTGTTGGAGTTACCTTCACAAAACTTCTGAGGTCTTTGATCCAAAGCCTAACCAGAGTGGGCGAGGCATTTGGAAAGGGGATGGTTACCCCATATTGTGTAAACCACTTTAGATTCTGATGAACATAAAAGTTCCACGAAAAATAATCATTGGTTAAAGAATGAGAGGGAATAAAAAATAGATAATGAGATGCATTTGTTAACTTGCTTCCGTAGCTTTTTGGTCATTAGTTTGGAAGGAGATGGTAACAGATCATATATGACATGTCAAGGCCTTATTTAAGTAAATATTTAATCTATGTTCTGTTTTCTCTAAAATTGATGTGGTTTGTTCTTGCTTATATGTTTATTACAATATACCAGGGTAGTCAAGTGGTTATGCCTTGTTTTGATCTAAAATATCCTCATTCATTTTATGCTTTTTGTCATTTTTTAAAGGTATAAAGTTGGTAGAATGGAGCAGTTAGAAACATCTGATCAAGCGAAAGCTAGGGGTGGAAATTCTGTGAGTACCAAATGTTGCTGTAGAATAGACAAGTCTACCCTAATTTGCACTTTTTTTTTTTCTTAACCATTGATACCTAATATTTGTTTTCTCCTCCTCCTTATGCGATGCATCTAATTATTGAATGATAAATTATTTGTATAAACTCTAGCAGCAGTTATATATTCAACATACACCTAACAAGCTGCTCAATAAGCCAGAGGGAAAGGACAACAAGAGATGATGGATAGATGCCCTCATGTCTTACCTGTGAAATAGTTTAAAAGCTTTATTTGAAGTCCTAATTAGTTCATTGGTTTGTCTTCTTTAGGATGGAAATTCATATATTGGGAAGTTTTTCATTTAACAATTGAGCTTTGTTAATGAGTATAATTCCAAGTGAACTAATCCTTCTTACAAAATAAGTAGGATGGATGCCTTAAATTTGTTCTTAATTACATTTTAAGGCCTTCCTCTTTCCTGCTATTGTGTTGGTTGGATAAGCACCAGAAATGACCTCTGATGTTTGGAATTTTAGGTAATTTCTAGAAAATTAATCCAAGTTGTCACTCCATCAACCACAATGGATGGAAATATCGGCCCTGATGCTGTTCATCTTCTTGCCCTGAAAGAGGTATTTGGATTTTCGCTAAAAAAAAACTGGCTGTATTTTGCACCTTTTAAAATAGTGCTAAAAGTTACTGAACTCAATAAAGGCAAATCTTCGTTTAGTAGTCTTACCTTCAAAAATACCAGGGCAGTTTGTATGTTTCCTATACTTGCCACCACCATGTTATAAACTTGTCTAAGCAAAGTTATAAACGCAGTGTCACTTACATGGCCAACCTTTCTTTTCTTTGTATGTTTCCTATACTTGCCACCACCATGTTATAAACTTGTCTAAGCAAAGTTATAAATGCAGTGTCACTTACATGGCCAACCTTTCTTTTCTATCACTTTTTTAAAGTTTTGAAAGTTAATAATCTTAATATCTTAGACTTTCATTTATGCAAGTTCTGTTTGTAATAAGGTCAATGATTGCCTAAAAACCTCATTGCTTTATTTTCTTGCACCACCTACAGGCCAGTAATCAACACGATAAAGTAAAGTGACTAGAGTGTTTTAGTTGCATTGTCCATACTTTACAGATTGTGTTTTGCAGTTCTTTTTACTTATTTGCTCATATCTTTTTGTCTAAAAATTTGGTTTCTTAGCCACCCTTAGCTTTTCTGCCCTTAGTAATTGTTGCAACCTTTTCAAATGTAATTTCTCAACTATTTTCAACCAAAAAGTTCACTAAGCTATCTTATCTCTATGATCGATTTAACTTTGCTCTTAGGGTCAGAATGGAACTGATGATAATGGAATTGTTTATGGATTTGCTTTTGTTGATTGTGCTGCTGTTCGATTTTGGGTGGGCTACATTTGTGATGATGCTTCTTGTGCATCTTTGGGCACATTACTGATGCAAGTATGCTTCTTTACTTCCTTATTTCTGTAATGTTCATTTAGCAATAACGAGAAACTAAAGTTCTATTTTCTCTGATGGGTTTTGGTTGTAGGTTGCACCTAGAGAAATTTTATATGAAACTAAAGGTTAATGCATTCCTTTCTGTCTCTTCTTTTTTCTCTGAGATTTCTCATCAGTTCACACTTTATTTTTTTTCTGCAATTGACGTTATGATTTTACATGTTAAAGGGCTTTCCAAAGAAACTCATAAAGCAATCAGGAAGTACTCATTGAGTGGTGAGTTTTTATTTACAGGTTCAATTAATTTTAATTGTATGACTACCTAAAAGTTAATAATGTTGGCACCTGTGAATTGCCCTAAGAGCTCAAAGAAATTGAATATCACACTGTGTATAGTAGTATCAGCTTGCTTGTGGAAATACAGGGATTCAGTTTTTAATTAGGGAAAATTAAATGCAGTACTATAAATTGCAATCTAAATGAAAGAACTTCTGGAAACAGCTTGTAAGATGCATGATTTATGAACTTTTAATTTGCAAAAAAGGTGCTGACATTATGCTAGACATATCATGTTTATTTGTAACTTTATTGTTTGTCAGAGGAAGTTATTCGGAAAAGATGAAAAATTGAGTGGAGAGTTGATAAAATTTGGAGCCCCTTATGTGAATCCTAGGTGCAAAGTAATTTAAGGGATCTTCTTGCGTACTTGCTTTGTTTAACCTTTCCCAAGGAACTGTGCTTCACATCCACATAGCATTTCCATATGTTAACAATTATTAGTCCTTTGTCTACCTCATCTGCCATGATGCTTGATTATGCTTCTAGTCCTTGAAGCTTGTTACCTGCATTTTAAGTATCTGCGGGTATTGTTATTATCTTCACTTATAGTCGGAGCATAAATGATCACTCTACTAACCCTGTCATATCCCTGAGCTACTATTAGCCAACTATGACAACTAGAAGCATTACGAACTGCTAACATTTTTGCTTTCTCTTGAAGGTTCTACAGTGCAGCTGACCCCAGTCATGAGTTTTGTGGATGCATCTGAAGTTAAAAATTTGGTTCAGTTGAAGGGTTATTTCCAAAGATCTTATAACAGCTGGAGTAATGTATTTGAAAGTATAGAGCATCAAGCTGTAACACTATGTGCTCTTGGGGGACTCATTGGTCATCTTTCTAGGTTGATGGTATGTCTGCTTTTTACCATCTTCCACAAAAAAAAAAAAGGAAGCCAAAATAGAAGTATATGCTGATAATTTGCTTTTATTTTCATTCAGTTAGATGATATCTTATCTGTTGGAGATATACTGCCCTATAAAATTTATGAGGGTTGCCTAAGGATGGAAGGTCAGACAATGGTTAATCTGGAGATCTTCAGTAATAATGTTGATGGTGGTTTACAAGGCAAGTGTTTTCTCCCAGCTGCCTCTTAATTGTTGTACTTTTTGTCGTTAAGGGGTGTTTATCTTTGTGGACTTAGGTACATTATACAAATACCTTGATAGCTGTATGACATCATCTGGAAAGAGACTTTTGAGAAGGTGGATCTGCCACCCACTAAAATCTGTTGAAGGTATTAATGATAGGCTTAATGTGGTTGAGCAACTAAGATCACACGCAGAAGTTATGCTTGTTATTACGCAATATCTTGGCAAGATTCCAGACATAGAAAGGATGTTTGGGCAAATAAGGGCTAACTATCAGGCATCAGCTTCTCTTGTACTGCCCTTAATAGGAAAAAAATTGCTGAAACGTCGAGTGAGTACTCTGAACAGTTGTTTAAGTGGACTTGTTTTGGAGGACTTATTAATTTTCTATATCCTCTGATACTATCTGAAGTAAAGAATATAGGCATTTATTGTTTATAGTTATTTTATGCTGCTGAAACATTTTCTTCTGATAAATGGTTGGTTTACAGTTTACGATCAGCCACTAGTTATGAACTTATCATGTAGATCAGTGTAACCTTTTGCGATCAATGTCCAGTAAATTTTAATTATCTTAATCATATCATCATCATGCATATTTTGGATCTTATATAGTTTTTACTTTCTTCATCCACATTTTTCATTCAAAGATATTGAAGAAACACTGATTCTTATCAGATGACATATTTTTATTATATGCTGTTGCCTATTAATTTCCTTCTCTCCTGGCATCTGATTTGTTTTCTAAGACTGAATATACAAGAATAAAATGATGCAAAGATTTTTCTTTTTTTTTTTGGTTGTTTCTCTAGCAGCAATATAGTTTTAAAGTGCTTTTCAATTGTTGTGACACATTTGGTTTTTCAGGTAAAAATTTTTGGTTCTCTAGTGAAAGGACTTCGCATTGGAATGAATTTGTTACTTTCATTACAGAATGAAAGGGAAGCAATCTCATCTTTATCAAAAATATTTAAACTTCCAGAATTAAATGGTAGTTCTGGGCTAGACAAATTTCTTTCCGAATTGGAAGCAGCTATTGATAGCGAATTTCCCAGTTATCAGGTCTGCTTCTTTATGATTTACGTTCTTGTGTTGTTGGTATGTTTGAACCATAACATCTTCTTCATTCCCCCTTACAGTGCTTGGATGCTTTTGCATATGCCAACATGATATTTTTCTTCTCACAGAATTTGTACACATCATTTTTTGGTCAATTATCTTAAGCGTATTTTATGAATGTTATTTTATTCTCCATTAGATTTTCTTGTATTATCTCTCTGTTATGTTTTTGAATAATTTCAATGCAAAACTACCTAACTTATAGCACCTTTAGTTCATAAATGATTGAGAGTAATTTTGAAATACGAAAAATAAAGGAAAGAATGTAGGAGAGAATATGGACATAGGATTTACGTGATATTGTCGTTGATATATAGTTTAAGGAGCCTTATTTAAGGGAGAAATTATATAAATATTAGATAATAATATTTCTTAATTTATAGAATAATATTGGATTTAATTAAGATAGCATAGATGCTTCAACTTGTTACATATAAAAGTAATTAATAACATAAACTCTTTTTACTTTAGAACAAATTGACTGAGCCAACAGTACTCTTCTCACCTGGGAAGAGATCCATCAAACCACCCTTCCTGAGCTGAACAAATAATAAAAAAAACTCTTCTTGTCTGGGAAGAGATTCACCAAGCCAACAATCAAACCAATCTTCTCACTTAGGAAGGAATTCACCTAACCAACAATACCTTCGAGTCATGAAGTCTTGAACTCACAAGGGTTCGAATAAAAACATTTGACTTGTACAAAATCCAGTTGGTTAATACATATGTAAAAGGAAATAATGTAAAAGAAAAAATAGGCATAATATTCCGTGGTTTGGCCATAAAGGCTTTCGTCCACGGACACAACTACGAAAAGGCTATATGTTTCTTATTGATAATACAAGGAAAAGAAGACTGATGCACATATTAGGTATTAGCATCTCTTGATTTATAGAATAAAATCGGGTTTAACTAAGATTTTAGTAAATCAAATGGGACTACAGTCAATTTCTGAATATTCTAAGAGTATCGTTTCTAATTTTTGCATTAGGTCTGTCTCCACAAGCATACAGCACTATAGAGACACATTATTCATTTTGCTGTTATTAAACAATTTGACTACTTATATATCTGTATTTTGCTAATTTATTCATGATATTGGTTTTTTAGTTTCTTACCTATTCCTGACGTATTGTTGATATGAACAAATGGTCCAGAATCACGAAGTGACAGATTCAGAGGCTGAAACACTCTCAGTACTGATCGAGCTATTTATTGAGAAAGCTACAGAATGGTGTGAAGTCATTCATGCTATCAGTTGTATTGACGTGCTGAGATCCTTTGCAGTTATAGCAAGTATATCATGTGGTTCCATGTGTAGGCCTGTCATTTTACCTGAGTCAAAAATCACAGCTTCCAAACAAAACGCTGGAGGACCTGTTATTAAAATAAGAGGGTTATGGCATCCATTTGCCCTCAGAGAGCATGGAGTAACGCCTGTTCCAAATGACTTGTTCCTAGGCGAGGATGTAGATGGTTATCATCCTCGCACTTTATTGTTGACTGGGCCAAACATGGGTGGAAAATCAACACTTCTGCGTGCCACATGTCTTGCTGTTATACTGGGGCAGGTTAGGTTTGTTACTGTTCAGAACTTATAAACTTATGCATGGTTGGCCAGTATCCTCTCATTTGTTTGGTAATAAATCCACAGCAAACTCTCAATTCAGCCAACCTTTGAAGTCTACACCTTATGCTCTAGTTATGTTGTATTGCAGCTTGGTTGCTTTGTGCCTGGTGAGAACTGCATCCTTTCACTCGTTGACATCATTTTCACTAGGCTTGGTGCCACCGATCGAATTATGACTGGTGAAAGTAAGTTAGATGAGGATAGAAGTTTTTAACCTTTTTATTGATATGGTTCTCTTTTTAATATCCAAATTTGTTTTCTTTGTACGTATGGGTTATTTTTCCTTGATTTTCTTATATTCTTTGGAGTAAGCATTCAAGATTTTGAATTTAAAGCACCTTTTCTATTGGTGTTTGTGATGTTGGATGAATAGAAAAGATATCAAACTAGTGGCAAAAAACTCACAAAAATTAGGAATCTGGGCTCTTGGGTATTCTTAGCTTGCTGGAAATTCAGATTTCAGATCTGAAATTTCAGTAACAGTTGTGAAACTTCAGAATTGGATTGCTGGGAACTTAAGCTGGAAAATTGCTGGAACTATAGGAAGGAAACAAACAATGGTTTTCTAGGAATCACTCGTAGGACAGAAACTAGAAATCACTCATAGGATAGAAAACTAGGAATCCCACCTAAGATCCAAAAATTATTCTTAGAAGAAAGCATCAGACCACCCAGTTCAAAACTCAAAACTTGTAGATAAATTTGAGGCCTGCATTATATTAATGGTTGAATTCATATATATAGAAAAGTTAGAGCCTTTATCCCAGTAGTAAAGATCCTGTCCTTAATTTTGAGAGGCTACCGCTCTCCCTGGACTTACAGATCTCCAATTAATTTTGATTCTGCTTGCCTTTTTCCCGCCACATTTGCCTTATACTCGGTGGTTAACAAACCACCATAACAGATAACAGCCAAACCTAATCATTCCTCTAGCAATCAGTGGGCTGGCACTCAGGCTATTCTCATAACAAACCATACTAACAACAGACTCCAACAAAAAGAAAAAAACTGATTCAATAACTAAACTGCTGAGCAGGACACTCCTTGGGTGGCCAAGCCTTCTTGCAGATTCTTCTTGCCCTTCCTTGCATGCACGAATTTGATTTGGAGCTTATCATAAAGCTATTCCTAACTAAGATATTCAAAATTTAGCATTGAATCCTATTTTGATAGGAATTTTTTAACTTTAAATAATTTTAAAATTTGAGCAAATTAGGATATATCCAACTTATTGTTAATCCCTGTCTAGTAAGGGAAAACTTTTTACATCAACTCCCACTTTTCATTCTATCAAATTAAAGCTTGTGGTTGAATGATTTACCCTCTTTTATTTTGTTTATAAATAAGTTATTTTGCATCAATTTCACTACTGTCTCACTGTTGGTAGATTTTGGTATCTCAGTGTTGAACCGTTTTACAATTGTGCCTTGGATATGATGTGAATCCCTTTTCAATTTCAACTTTTGAAATGCACACTGACAGTCATGTCATACATTAGACTGTCATAATAAGCTTCCCAAAGACACCCTGATTGTGCAAACTGGAAATGAATCTTATTTTTTCCAGGTACATTTCTTGTTGAGTGTGCAGAAACAGCTTCAGTTCTTCAAAATGCCACTCAAGACTCTCTTGTTCTTCTTGATGAACTGGGTCGAGGAACAAGCACCTTTGATGGATATGCCATTGCTTATGCTGTGAGATCTCTTTCTTTGAGCATGTTGTATTTAATTTACTTGTGCATTAAATTTTCTAAGAATTATAATGTTATCCCAGATTATTTATTCTCATAATCATACTAGCTCATGGGCAAATTCATGGTGTTACATTATTGAATTTAGAAAGGTGATTTGAATTGCAACGATTTCCCATCTTTTCCGACCTTAGACAAACAGTCTTACGGAATGTAGAAATTATAAAGGCAAGAGATGCATGTTACTTTAGGAAATGCATTGCTGCAGAATATATTTATAATGCTGGTGCAGGTACAACTTGTGCGTATACGAACTCAGTATCTATCCAATCAATAACTGATTAAGGAGTAGAATATAGTTAGATTGAGAAATAACTTAATCTATCGGTCTTCTCCATCATAGAGCTAATATTCCGTGCATATTCGAACAGGTTTTCCGCCATCTTGTTGAGAAGGTCAATTGTCGATTACTTTTTGCAACACACTATCATCCGCTCACAAAGGAATTCTCTTGTCATCCACATGTTACTCTGCAACATATGGCCTGTGCTTTTAAACCAAATTCTGAAAAGCTTAGAGGTGATCTGGATCTGGTTTTTCTATATCGGCTTAACTCTGGGGCATGCCCGGAGAGCTATGGATTACAAGTGGCAACAATGGCGGGGATACCAGAGCAGGTGGTTGAAGGTGCCTCAATGGCAGGTCAGCTGATGAAAAAATCACTTGGAAGAAGTTTCAAGTCTAGTGAACAGAGGTCAGAGTTCTCAACACTTCATGAAGAGTGGCTGAAGACACTCCTAAATGTATCACGCATTGAAGATGGTAATTTGGATGATGATGTTTATGACACTATTTTTTGCTTGTGGCATGAAATGAAAAGCTCATACCGAGGATACTAACTGAAAATAATCCAAATTAGATTCAGAGTTAAAGCCTTTATTCCTTTGATCAGCCACTTTACTCTGTTGTCATGCCCTCTTTACGCCATCACTTATTGACCGAGTAGTGGGTTTTTTTTTCTGAAGAAAATGAGATGCATCAAAGAACTATGGACCCAGGGCCTTTTACAGCAGAAGCTGGAAGCCAGGTTCAACAAATGGAAATGAAAGGAAATTTAACAGAAAAGGATTGAGTTAATTGTTAAGCTTACAAGAGTCTAAGCTTTGATTTCTACCGTTCCCAAAATTCAACTGTTCATGCTCAACTCTTGAAATCTATTATTCGTAACAAACTATTTGTTGAGGAGAAGGCATTGATAGATGGATATTTAACTATATTTTTACACTCATATTTATTATATTTTGTTTGATATTTTACACTTTTATCATATATTTGACACTTAATTTGCTCCAAGTGTGTTTACACAGTATAATTTCCTTCATGGACTTAAAAGGAGAAGAATTTAAACAAAAGTATGACATAAAATGAAGATTTGATGCACGCTCATGCATCTACTCGTGCACTACTTCGAGGCTGTGAACTTTTGCAATTTTCAGAGAATTTGGTGATGCATAGTCTCATGCACAGTGATGCATAAGATTGTGCATTAGCCAAAACCCTAGAATTTAACATAAAAGGATGTTATCAGAGGCTTTATGTAGGAGGAGACATCGGGAGGTGATGCCAGAAAAAGAACTCATTCTCCACGACAATTTAGGTCCAAAGAAGTGGAAAATACAAAGAAATCATCACCTGATTTATCAAAATACAGGATCATACCTCTACATCGCAAGAATATTTGATAGAAGACAATCAAGGAGATTCAGAATTATGAACCCGTTGTTTTCTGTTTGTTTTTCTTTCAATGTACGCTTGATTTCGTGTTCGATTATGTGTAACTAACGTCCAGTTGGTATTTAGGTTGGATGAATCTTATGTTAGTACTTTGACATGATTGATTCTTTTATTAATATAATTGGTTTGATTGTTATATTGGATCCGATTACGTGTTTTATTTATAATCTGATTTCATACCTAGATATTGAAAAATCTTATGTTCAATAGATCTACTGTAATTGGAAGGAGTTGACTGCAACCCTATAAATAGGGTGACATAAATCTCCTAGATTATGGTCAAAATTAATATAAGGATTTATAAATCGGAACGCAATCTTATAAAATTTAACTTGAGTAATTCAGTTAAAAACCTTATGATTAGTCGTAGTAGACTCAAGGTCGGCCACTAGCATACCATAGGAGTCTCCACGGTCTAATAAATCATCAAAACAATTGTATTATAAAACGCTAATCTGTTAAGGTTTTAGGGAGATTCGAAACCTAGATACTAATTACTCGATATCGATAATTTCCTAGTGCTTCCTAAATTCTCTGTTCAATTTCGTTACTTATTTTCTTTTACTTGCTTAGTTTTAGTTTCTTTTAATTAAAAATCTAAAATCAATCCTTAGGTTAGATAATAAAGGAAGGGTAAGTACTAATATTGAGTCTTCATGGGATTAACCCTTACTTACTAGTACTAGCTATAGTTACATTGTGCACTTGTGGTTATTATAATATTGACTACTGAAAATTAGTCAATAAAGATTTTTACGTCATTGTCAGGGATTTTGATATTAGGAAAGCCATAATGCTATTACTTTAGTCATTTTCATTTTATTTTGTTTTATCTTTGATTTTATTTTAATTTTGCATTTTTTATTTATTTAATTTTATTTAATTGTATCTTATTGTATTTGTGGCTTATTAATTTAATTATCTTTTGAATTTCTCTAGTTGATCTTGATTTTGTGGTTTATCGTAAGAATTACAATTCATTGTCATAGCCATAGCTCACAATGGAATGATGGAGTAGACGAAACTTTTGTGAGAGACAAAATGTCTTCGCGATCTATATCATCACCATAAGGGAGAGAGGGTTCTTTTACATTTTTTCGGAGGCGCAACTAATGTAGAGGCCGTGTCATGACATTGGTGGGAGTTATCACTACTATCATGAATGTCGAGCACCAAAACATATATGGGAGCTACTGAGCATGTGCTATCAACCTTATAGTGCAATATATGGGAACAACTACAATTCAAAATGGAGCAATTCTTACACTTATGGATGAAACGATTACGCTCCAGCTGGATATTTACAGCACCAAGTGTCTCCAATTAATGAGCCAACTTTGGAAGATATGATGGCAGATTTTATTCAAGATTCAATCATAAACATCACAAAGAAGAGGTTTGAATACAAAATTTGGTAAATCGGATGGGCCAATTAGTGGACATATTATTTGAAGAGGTCTGAGGGAATGTGCTATTCCTATTGAAATGGATGTTAAAGAACATGGAATGACAATCACTCTTAAGAACTGATTATTGACCCAGGATGAGGTTAACGTGCAAGTTGGGTTGAGCTAAAGATGTTAAAGAAGCGTTGCATGAGAGGCAACCCATAAATCAATATAGATTTTATTTTATGTTATTTTATTTTCATTTTTCTTAGTTTTTTTTGTTTTTGTTTTTGTTATTTTATTTTCTTTTGTCTTCTTATCCTTTTTCGTTTATTTTTTGGAAGAATGTTAGTCTCATATTGGATGGATCTAAATCAAGAAATCGTCAAAATTAGGAAAGTATCAAACAACCCTTTCATTTGCATATCCACTTGTATTATGTACATTGAGGACAATGTTAAATTTTAAGTGTGGGGATTGGTTTAATGAACATTTAACTGATTTCTTTAATTGTATTATAATCCTTATTATAAATTTTGTTAATTGATATCTTGAATTGGTTGAATCTATTCATGAGTACTATACATTTTTGTTCAATATTGACTTGAATTGGTGTGCAAAAGGATGATGATTAAAATAAAATTAGTTTTCTAAGTCATATTTTTCGTAATCATTGAAATATTCAAGTTGAAATTGAATATTATTTACACATATATATACCCAAATTTTTTTGTGAGCTTTTGAGTCTAAAGAGCAAGTTTCATAAAATTTTTAAAGCTTTTGTTATTCTTTCATGTGTTTGATATCTTGTATAGTAGGATAATTCTAGAGCTTGCTTTTATTATGTATGTTGAGATCATATTTGTTAAATTACAAACATCAACATGATGAAGACATTTAGATTTACAAACTTGTTTTAGCCTATTTCTTTGAAAATTACCATACATGTAAAATTTACTTTTAGGAATAACCAAGTTAAGCCTTGGCCTTTCTCACTGATTAAACCCAAATTGTAAACCTTTATCCTATTTTTCTTTGAAGACCTGTTTATTGTTTTGAACCTTGAAGGCTGTTTACATTATATACTTATTTGAGACTTAAAATTCTTGAAAGTTTCAATATTTGTTGAATTATGGTACTGATTGGAATATTGTAAAAAAAAAGAAAGAAGAAAAAAAAGCATAAAAAGAAAGAAAAAAAGAAGAGAGAAAAAATGGAAAAAAAGAATAAGTTTATGGTACCAAAAGATTTCTGATGAACAAACCTATGTGTTTTGTGAACAAGTCTTGTAATATCTCTTTGAGTAAATTTTCTTCATTTAAACCCCTTTTATTATCCAAGTCATACTATAACTAAACCCTATTACGAACTACACAAAGACCTTTTGATTTTTGTTTCTAATTTGTACATAAGTGGTGGAGATATGATTTTATTGTAAGCATATGGTAAGAATTCTACTATACATGGATTGAGTGTTTGATACGTTTCACCCTAAACACTTAAGTGCATTCAGTGAAATCTTGGTAAGGGTGTAAAGAGATATACTTTTGATTTCAATGCGATTATTATTAATATTACTTAGGAAATTAATTTTAGGACAACTTGACTCTAATTGTATGTTAATTTCATTCAATATGATATGATAATGTATAGTATAAGTGGACAATTTGAAATTGATGTAAATTTTATTTTTTTAATTATAGTTTGCTTAAGGATAAGCAAAAACTTAAGTGCAAGGATAAGCAAAAACTTAAGTGCGAGGATGTTTGATAGATGAATATTTGACTATATTTTTACACCCATATTTTATATATTTTGCTCAATATTTTACACTTTTATAATTTCTCAAATAGTGTTTATAGAGTATAATGGCCTTCATTAACTTAAAGGGGAAGAATTCAAATGAAAACAAAACATAAAACGAAGATTCGATGCACAGAAGGGATGCATGACCTTGCATCTACCTGTGGACTTCCCCTTGGCCATACACTTTTGCGATTTTTAGAGAATTTGGTCGTGCATAAGCCAAAAGCCTAGAATTTAACATAAACGGATGTGAACGGAGGCTTTATGTAGGAGGAGGCGTAGGGAGGTGATTCTAGATGTGGAACTCGTTCTCCAGAGGTGATTTTGGTCCAAAGACCCGAAAAGCATGAAGAAATCAACGTCAGATCCATTGAAATACAAGATCATACCTCTAAATCTCAAGAATACTTGACAGAAGACAATCAGGGAGATTTAGAATTATGAACCCATTTTTTCTATTTGTTTTTCTTTCAATGTATGTTTGATTTCGTGTTCGATTATGTGTAACAAACATCTAGTTAGTATTTAGGTTAGATGAACCTTATGTTAATACTTTGAAATGTTTGATTCTTTTATTAATGCAATTGGTTTGATTGTTACATTGGATCCAATTAAATGTTTTATTTATAATTTGATTTCATACTTAGAGATTGAAAAATCCTAGATTGAATAGATCTATTATAATTGGAAGGAGTTGATTGCAACCCTAGAGATAAGATGACATAAATCTTCCAGATTATGGTCACACCTAATAGAGGGATTCATAAATCGGTAATGCAATCCTATAAAATTTAACTTGAGCAATTAAGTTAGAAACCTTAGGATTAGTCATTAGTAGACTCAAGGTTAGCTACTAGCATACCACATGAGTCTCCACGGTCTAATAAATCATCAAAACAGTTGCATGATAAAAGGTCAATTTGTTAAAGGTTTAGGAGGAACTTTCATCATGAATTCTCTATTCAATTTTGTTACTTAAAAGGTCAATCCTGAATTCTCTATTCAATTTCGTTTCTTTTTTCTTTTGCTTACTTAGTTTTAGTTTCTTTTAATTAAAAATCTAAAATCAATCCTTAGGCTGAATAATAAGGGAAGGGGAAAGGTAAGTAATAGTATTCATAGTTTTCATAGGATTGACCTATGCTTGCCAGTATTAACTACTGCTATGTCTCTCATTTGCAATTATTACAATATTGGCTACTTAAAATTAGTCAATCAGGCATCACTGACCAAGATTGTTGATGATTCTAAGATAGAAAAGGTGGTATTCCAAATGAATCCTAAAAAGGCACTAGGTCCCAATGGTTATGGGTTCTTTTTAAAGAAAGTGTGGGCTGAGATAGGCCTAAGGTGAAAGAAGTTGTCAAAGAATTCTTCTCTCAGAAATTATGTTGAAGGAAATCAAGAAAACTTTTTTTTTTGGTCCCTAAGCTAAGAAATCCTACATCTTTGGAGGACTACAGACCAATTGAATGCTTCAATTTCCTCTACAAAGTGATAGTAAAGATTCTTGCTAATAGACTAAAACTTGTTTTGGGATCCTTGGTTAGTGATAACCAAAGTACTTTTTTGTAGGGAAAACAAATAGGAGATAATATCTCCATAGTGTAGGAACTCCTGAGAAGCTACTTATGGAAGAATGATCCAAAGAATTGTGCCTTCAAGGAAGATTTTAAAAAGGCATTCAATAGTATGGAATGGAACTTTATCTTAAGACTTCTAGAAGTGATGAGTCCAGGTATTTTCATTAAATGGATTGAAGCTTGTATTACTTCATCTTATGTTATTTTGGTCAATGGAACTCTTACAACTATTTTTCATGGAAAAAGGGGACTTAGGCAAGGGAATCCTATGTCACCATATATTTTCATCTTATGTATGGAAGCTCTAACTTCTCCCTTAAGTACAATATTGGCAGGTGCACATAGTTTAAACATTGCAGTAGATGCAAGAAAGTCTCTTTAGTGAATTTGTACTATGCATATGATCTATTATTATTCTTTAAAATTGGTGGGGATTCCATTAATCTCCTTATGACTTCTCTGAATCAATTTAACCTTATATCTGGATTGACAGTCAATTATACCAAAAGCTATTTTGTTCTGTCCAAAAGTGCAGATCAAATGGAAAGACAAGTTTTCTCTACAACTGGAATGAGGCAAAATCACTCTCCTCTATGCTATCTAGGCTTACTAATCACTACCAGAAGGATTTAGTTTAATGAATATTATCCTCTCATTGAAAGAACTCAAAAGAGATTGAATTTTTGGACCAACTTAGCTTTATCTTTTAGAGGTAGACTACAATTAATCAAACTCAGTTTTTATCTCCATGCATATATATTAGTCTTCTAATATGGTGCTCGCAAGGGGAGTTATTGAATCATTGGAAAAACTTAAGAGGAATTTTTTTTAGGGGGAGACAGTGAGCCTAACAAGGGACATGCCAAAGTAAAGTAGGCTGATGTTCACAGACCTAAGTTGGAAGGACACTACAAGAAAATAGTAAATTAGGGACGAAAAATACTGACGGAAATGACAAACATTCTGTCGGTATATAATATTACCGACGGCCAAAAATGTCGAAAATTAGGTCGTAGTTAAACTTACCGACGGAACGATTCTCTACCGTCAGTAATTTTACCGACGGAAAAAATAAACCGTCGATAAAATCAATGGAATAGTTACCGATCGTCCGAAGTATTCCGATGCTAAATTTACCGACGGGTAGCTTACCCGTATGTAAATTTAGCATTGGAATGTTTCTAATACGGTCGGTAAATGTACCGACGGTAACGTTTTGACTGTCGGTAAATTCGGAACTATTACCGACGGAAATTATTTTCCGTCGGGATAGTAATTAGATAATTACCGACGGAAATTTTGCATATTTCTGTCGGTAAAACTTTTATTAAATTTTTTTAAAAATCTATATTTCCATTATATTTTAAATTATAACCGTCAAAAAATTTTATTAATAATATATATTTAATTAGATATAAATAATTAAATAAAAATTTTGA
>JANIIA010000009.1:52532473-52547866 GCA_027478495.1 Erythroxylum alaternifolium | reverse complement strand
GTCCTATCTTTAATGTTGCGGGCTTAACTATTTATCATGGACAGGATGAGGAATTTCTTACTGCACCTGTAGGAATTAGCATGTTTTGCCGCAGCGTGGAAGACTGGCATGTGTTGAATTGTTATTGATGTGAATGTGTTAATTTCGAACATTGATTGCCTGAGGCTGTTAATGCATGAAAATCATATTAGAAGTGTTCATTGTATGTGAATTTGACATAAATAAGTGTACTCAACGTAATTGTTGAATGTCAAACTTAGGTCTGATGATATATGAAAGTGAATGTGCATACTGAACTAAGTGACTAATTGAACATATGAGATATTATGCATTCATTGCATAATATGCATAATAAGATAAAGGCAGTTGTGATCGGAGTTGCCAGTGAAAAAAGAGCTTAAAGCTCAGAATGTGGTACGAGCCTCTGGCTCACTATGTATAATGAGCCCGATATCTCCAATAGATACAGGACAATTATTAATGAGCCTGGTATCCACAATGGATATGAGACAGTTAAAAAAGCACTCGGTCACAAAAACATAATAATTGAAAGTGAGTCACATGTGCAGTCCATATTTATATTTGATATGTATGTTTAAATGATCGAAATGAATTGTTGAACTGTTCGGAATATGAAATGTGAATTAAGTGAATGTTTATTTTATTTGATTCAATATGTGATTAGTGAAGAGACTTTTATTATATGGTAGCATGAATTGTCTGTGAATTTTGGAATATGAATTGTTGAGTTATATGATATAAGTGAACACATCGATACTGGCTTGCTCACTGAGTTCGCAAAACTCATCAAAATTACAACTTGACTTTTTAGGTACAAGAGAAGAGACTTAGTCGCTAAGACGCTTTAGAAGAAAAATAGTTCTTGTGTTTTTGGATAGAAGAAATGACTTAAAAGTCGGTCAGCTGAGACTGAAGTGATAGATAGAGTTTTTTTATAGTTCCTCATTTATGTAGCATATTTTGTAAATAGAGATGTAGACTTTGATAAGCTTTCGATAATGTATATATATATTTAGATGATGTATGTGATGTTACAATGTACATTATGTTTTATGTAATGAAAATAAGGAATTGAGTTTTAGATATTGAGTATTTGTGTTTTAATATTGATTCCATTATAAGTGATGTGATTGCTTTAGCACACTGCTTCCACCAAGCACGTGCTTGAATGTCTGATAGACGCATGGGCATGTGTCAGATGAGAGTGGGGTGCTACAGTACCAGTATCCTGATTTCCTTCTTTCTCCTTATTTTCTAATTTTTCATTATTCCTATATATCACATATAGGCTTGACAATTAAGTTCAGGCTCAGTTGGGATTTCAGATTGGGCTTGGGCCCAGGCTGCCCCACCTAGTTTAGCCTGATATGAAGCTCAAAAGTTTTAAGAAAAATAAAAAGCAACATTGTTTTCCAAATTTTAAATTAAAAAAGAAAATAATTAGACTGGGCCTAAACCTAATTAGGCTTCAAGCTATCTAATTTTAATTAGGCCCGAGCTTAGGCCTAAGCTTGACCTGGCCCAATTCCATACCTAATCATGTACATTAGGGATAATATACAACTCAAGTGTGGGGGAAGAAATTATTACTTATGCTTAACAATTTTGTTATAATTACCTTAATAGGGAATAATTTTAGGAAATTATTAATTTGAAAGAGCATTGATTAAGATAATTCATTATAGGTTTTAAAGTTATTATGATTTGATTTGTTAGGCAAATCGACATGGACATTGATGATTAAGTTAATTTTAGTTTGATTCGTTATTTATAAAATAGAAACTTGATTTACCTCATGATACTTCTTTTTGTATAATTTAAACATACAATTGAGTTAAAAGTGAATTCTTTTTAATCATTTTCAGTATCCTAACAAAAATAAAAATAAAAAGAAGAAAAGACGTGAATAAAGGCATTAAATAAATTCACTCTGCTAGAGTGGTGCTAGTAGCCATTTAAAATAGTTTCCTGATTGAATAACTAAGAATATTCATGACAAGGTTTTTATTCTCAAAGGGTTTGGTGACTTTTAAACAAACCTCAAAATACTCATGTTAATTTAAATTCATTTTTTGCTTTGTCTTAAATAATGATTATAAAAAAGTTTCAAAGTTGAAGCATCTTTCTCACGTATGTTTAATTCATGCATTAAGTTGAATCTTTTGGATTAAGTTAAAGTTTGAAGGATTATAGAGTTGATTTGGATTGATTTTTAACTTGATACAAGTAGCTAAATACCAACAATTTAATAAACTTTACAATTAATGGATATTAGAGAAAGCATGGGAAGGTAAGTACTAAATAGACTTTGTTATTAGCATAATTTTGAGAGTATTTATTTGTGTTTAGATTATTTTTATATGATTTGGTGCTCAATGTGATTTATATTTTGTTTATAGGACTTATTTTATTTCTCAAAGAATGAGTTTGTGTAAGTTAAAGCCAAGCTGGAGAAGTTTTACACTAATTTTAGATGAACACGAATTGAACATAAACTTATACTCAAAACATGGACAAAATATGCTGATTTTGTATGAACACGAGTTGAATATAAACCTATACTCAGAACATGGACAAAATATGGATCCAATTTTGTCTTATATGGGCTATTGGTCCATTTGGCTTCTTCTATAACTTGTCATATGAAGGAACATAACTTTATGAACCCATGTTCATGGCCTTCAAACTTGTGTTCCCAAAATGAATGATAAGTGCTAATTACGTTATGTTGTAAGCATAATCCTAGGAGCATTTTGCTTGTTTTTGGATAATTTTTGCAATATTTAAAAATAAAATTGACTTGTATTTTGCTTGTAGGCCTTATTTTAGCTCCCGGATAAAAATAGAAATGAATTTGGATAAGTTAGAGCTAAGTTCGAAGAGTTTTATATAAATTTGGATGAACAAGAGTTGAATATGGATCTATGTTCAAGATACGGCCCAACCATGAACCCATGTTCTATCTCATATAGATCAATTAACCATTATGCCTCTTTGATAATATGTCACATAAAGAACACGGGCCAAACATGGAACCCTATTCCATAACAAGACGTCAACATAATCTCGTGTTTATGTCTTCAAGAGCTATGTTCTCAAGGTGAACCCTTAGATATGCAATTCATCAAGCTACAAAACAATATGGGTAAACACGATACCTTAACTTGGACTTGTGTTAGCAGAGGTAAGAGTGGTGAAATAATGCAGGAGCAAGACGAGTCTGTGTTTGTGATTTATGTTAGTGGTAATTTCTACATAAATTAGGATTTTATATGATTGTGAAGAGCACAATCCTAACAAACCTGTTTGTTCCTTTGGGGGACACCCAATAAAATTAGACGGACCCTGCTCAAGGATGACATGCACATCTCAAGAAGTGGTAAAAAGCTTTGCAACATATCAGGTATAAGCAAAATTTTGCCACAGGTCAGATATCTCTATTCCTACTTTTTTCTTACTAATTTTGTCTTTTAAAATTGCATTTTTTTAAATGAAGTTTGGTAGCTTTTCAGTAAGTGGTATTATTCTATTTTACTTATGTATTATTACTTTATCCTAGTTTTCTATTTATTTATTATGTATCTAACTATTTTATCACATTTTTATTTATCTATTTATTTTCTAAAATTTTCTTGGCACGTTTGCATAGCTTTTTTAAGTTTTTTAATCTTTTGACCTGCACCTTGTTTTTATGTCTGTAACCTGCATCATTCGTATATTGTCTCATATGTATGTTGGTCCACCGGAAACAGCCTCTCTACTATGTAGGAGTAAGACTGCGTATTATCGGACCTCTCCAGACCCCGCTTCATTGCGGGATTTCGGACTGGGTGGTGATGATGATGATGAAAGGATCCCTAAGGGTGTGATTCAAGCTTGATTCAAAGTCTAGTTAAGCTTGAATTGTACAACCTAAATACAAGTCTGAGTCCTATCTAGTAATTCAAAATGACATCGTTTTGAGTAAGTTTCGCAAAATGATGTTATTTTTGGTGACGTTAAAACTAAAATAACATTACTTTGCAGTTAAGAGTAAGCTGTTCGAATTGTTAATCTAGGCCTCGAGCTAGCCGCAGGCCTAATCCAAGTTTGAAACCCAATTTTATTATACTTGATCCATTAATTTCATATTAGACCAAATCTAGCTCTTGGATGGCTGCTATTCTTCGTAACAACAATCAAATATATTAATAGTAGTAGTTCCAGATTAAACCAATCAAAATATCTAATCTTAAACAGACATCTAAAGAAGAAGAAGGTTCTATTGGAATTAAAGCCCATATTTTTAATGTTTAGTTTGTCTTGTAATTGTAAATATGGCCCTTTATTTCTTTTATCTCTTAATTAAAAAACACGTTTTTCTTAAAATGCATGCATAAGAGAAATCTATATAAATTTCGATTTTAAGAAGCTTAATTTTAAGTAAGGATTGCCAATCCCCCACCAATTTTTTAAAACAATTTTCTTAAAATTACAAGTACAAAATAATGTTTTTTTAATTAAGTCCAAATCTAGACTGCCTAAGCTCATTTGAGGCTCAACATTGTAAGCAAAATGATATCGTTTTATTTAGAAGAATTAGATATTAGGCTAGGCTGATCCTGAGCTTGACTCATTGAAAACATCTTAATCTTAGCCTATAAACCAACCAATTGTTATTCTTGATTTTAAGTGATGACTTTCAAAATAAGTTGAGCCTAGTTTTTTGTGCAAATATAACCAATGCTTAAGCCTAAGACCTAAAATTAATACAAAAAGAGATCAATTATCTTCCTTCTTTTTTATTTTTATCTATTTATATAACTCAAACTCATATCATTGGAGAGAGAGAGAAATTGTTAAAAACTTATTAAAAGTGATTTCAAAAGTTCAACTCCTATTCAATAAAAGTACAATAATAACATCGAGTCAAGAAAGAGACATCAACTATATGCAACATTTTCTTTGTATTTTACAAAGAAGTTGCTTCCGTCGCTCAAATCTGTAACGTTTTGTTTACAAAAAAATAACCTTATTAATTGTTTCAAAGCTCACCCTCAATAAAAATGATTTTTTAATAGTTCAATTCTTATTTTCATAAGTTCAATTCCTTACAAAATATAGATTATCATTATTAGAGTATAAAAAGGTTCACGAATTCGTTATCATTAACGACACTAATTATCTCAATGTCTGAATTACGAATTTGCAATAATATTCTTGTATTTTCACACCCAATTATCATTCAGGAATCACATAGTGTGGTGGTTATCTTTATCAATACTGCAAAAATAAGCTCGGACAGTTTTACACCAATCCAAGTAGTTTCTACCATTTAACTCGTGTTTTGTAATCTTAAATGTTATAGGAAATACATTCGAAACAACCACTCCTTATCTTTGTATTCTCAGGCACAGTCAACAATTGTGTTCGAAATACGAGGTAGGTCCAGCTATTCTCAGGTATAAAATCAGCTGCAATGCTTAACTATTCACAGAGACCAACAATGTGGAGGGCCAGAACACTTTATTCTAATTTCAGTAGCACCAGTTACTATCACCGAGAAAAAGTTAAATAGCCTGACTTGGAAATAGTCAGTAGTAAAACATTGGACTTAGATATTTCAGTTGCATTGTTTCCATCAAATTGATTTATCTTCCTCTTCTCATCTCCTCCACTGCTTCATCAGTCCTTTACGTACTTACCATTCACATCAACAACAATAACATCAACAATAAAAATAACAAGAAGAAGCATAATAATCAGCTTCTAGGATGACTTAAAATAGTTAGTCGCCTGGCTTGGATCAAGCTTCTTCGGACAACATTCTTGGAATAAAAGGGAGCTTCCCTGACCACACTAAACAGAACATTATTACTTACTAAACAATAAGCTATCCTTAGTTCATTGCTTCCTTTTGCCATGCCACAAGGCTCCTAGGCTATTCTAGGGATACAAGGGCTACCATATTACTTACTAGGCACTTAAAGCATGTTTTGGTTACTAGTATGTCAAAAAAAAAAAATATTGAACAGTATTAAGGGAGAAATCAGTCATCAACACCAAATTTCGTGGTGCTTTGGGCATTTGTTCCAACCACATGAGGTTAGACATGTTCTTCGTCTAAAGCAAGAAGTAAGCATCGAGTTCCCTTTTAAACTTTTTCCAGTTCACATAGTAGGATGCATGAAATAACCAAAAATCAACAGATTCAGACGTCAACAGTAGCTGTTTAAGGCGGAAATTAACGAAAAATATAGCAGATGAAAAAACAATTGTTATGGTCAAATTAAAAGTTGTCATTTGTTTACGAGTGGAAAGAGATCAGGAAAGGGGGAGTTGAAGCGGTTTGGGGACTAGGGCTGCCAAGGATGAAGCCATCAAAACTCCAATCACATATAGTGACATACCATTGCATTTAAGCATACTGCATTCCCATATCAGGATAAGATGTCATCATGATCATCAAAACTTCAAATGCAAACCAGAAGGATCTGTCTGAAATGAGTACAAAAGGATTCAAGCTATATGAGATGTGTACAGATCATAAGAGTGAATAAAAAACTTCAACCCAAGGTAATACAATTAATCTCTTAACCAAACAAAGGGACCAACTGATTAATAAAACCGATAAAAGTACAAACATGCAAGATGGTAAAAAATGCTCCTAAGTGAATTCAATGATTTGAAGTCTGATTTGTCAAATAGTAGCCTACGGATACACCCTTCAATTTTATCATGTAACGTCAAGTCTAAATAGCAAGAACATGAAAACATCCAGCTGTTATCAACCTTTATCTTTCTACCTGCTATTGATTTTTGAAGAATAAAAGAAACAGAGCAGCTAAGTATAGCAATAAGCAAATTTCATACACATAGCAAATGAAATGTTGTACAAATCCTTGTTTTTGTATATGATAATGATTGCTGTAACACTATCTCTGGCGAGTCTTAACAAACACCAAGTGTTCTAATGCATCAGGGAGAAAAAGAAAAGGCCTAGCTTCATGCAACGATATGTGGACCGTGGAGACTGGAATGTAACTAGTTCAACAATATCTAATTATATGAATAGTTTCTTATACAAACCAGAGGGAACAATATCATTAATGTCCAATTTGCTCATTTCAGAACACTTTATCATGCTAACTCATCCAAGTACATGACAAGCAGTTCTAGAAGGGGTTCTGTCTCACAGTTTGTTTCAAATAACTTACTGATTCTGGACACACAACCATTAACTAGAACTAAGCAATGTTTTCTTCAGTGATAACACTCTTTATAGTGTATATGGACACCTGCTTGTGGAAAGTGTCAATATTGATGTCCTTCTATTTGCACAAGCTTCTTGAAAATTATAACACAAGATATTAGTAGTATCATCAACAATGAATCTGTATGTTGATAGTTGGGTTCAACAGAAAGAAAAATTTACAAATAACAGAGAAAGAGAAGCATATGTTAAATGTTAATACAAACAAGTCAAACTAAGAGATCAAGAGGACAAATATATCCCGAAATGGGATGGTGCCTACCAAAAGCTCAACGACAAGAGCTTAACTAAGCTTTCAAGTGATGCAATTAACATTAAAGTTGTAATGATTCACAGCTTCTTGTAATTAAATTCAGACCAAAACTCAAAAGTTATAACTCCTGATTTCATTTCAAGAATGCCAGCCAAAGAGTAAGCACAGAAGGGGAAGCAAGATAGTGAATGAAAAATCAAACTGACTATGCCTTACATTTGAAGAGGCAGTAAAATGCACATAGGTTCAGGAGTTACCAAATTTGTTAATTTCATTTATTGTTTCAAAGAAAACACAAATGACTGTGAAATCTGCTTGGCATATATCTCGATTGCATTAATTCATCAAAATAACTGCAAGCAAACAACGAATACTTGAGCCAGACAAGGAATTAAGATATTATAAAAGAAAAAAGTAAACAAACCAGAACTGTGGTTATAGAATGCAACAAGCAAAAGTCTACCTTTGTCATTCGCTGATATTCTCTCCTGAATCATCTTCCCCATCAATATTCTCCTCCTCATCATTATCATTTTCATCATCCCCTTCCCTTATTTTTGCAATCTCTGCCTGAGCCCGCTCCAAAATCTGCTTTTTCTGCAACTCCAAATCCCTCTGAAATTCTACTCTCATCCTCTCCAATTCCATCATCTGGTCTCTCTTACTGCTCTCTATCTTCTCATATATTTCTCCAAACTTCTGTACAGAGTCAGCCAACACTCTCAACCCCTTTACGCCTTCGTTTGCACCAAACCTCTGCCCAACATCCTTGTCCCCATTTTCCTCCTCTGATTCGCACGGACTGTCTCTCATCTCATCATTGCCATTTGCATGCTCCAAATACACCCTGGTGTCCATGAACACGAATTCCCCAGAATCTAATCCACAAGCTAAAGCAACCCCACCACCTACTCCAAGCTCTTGCTTCATTAGCATATCCATCTTCTTGAAAAAGGCCCACTTGCTACGGTGAAACCCTTTTCCCTTCTCCTTTCTATATTTTCTCCTCAAACCATCCATCATTTGCCTACACTGAACTTCTGTTCTAAGAGTCTTCGATACTTGCGACACTTTATCTGCAACCTCAGCCCAGTCCTCGGATCTCAAGCTGTTCCTACCCAGTTGCAAGAACCTCTCTCCCCACACCTCAAGCAACACAAACTTGTCGTGCTCGCCCCAATCGGGCGCGAAACTCCCATCGCCTTGAGAAGAGAATCTACCGCTTCTAGGGGCAAATTCATAATTTGAGGCCGAGCTTTTCAGCTTTTGGCGTTTTGAGTACCTCTCAAAATCTTGCTTCTGTTCAGCAACACGAGGACAGACCCCATGGTTGTAGATGTCGTCATGGATGTCATCTGGGTCATCCGAGTCGTCTTCGTCCTCGTCTTCGTAATCACGGTGGTTGTAGTGGGTGGCGAGTGGATGAGGATATGAGGGGAAGTTTCTGGAATGATTCAGAGGGTGAGGTTTTGGTGGGTACCTGGCATCATCCTCTACCTCTATCTCGTCCATAAATCTTAAACACAAATTAGCTGGTTAAAGTTGGATGTCAATTCTGATTTCTGGTTTGGACAACTTTTTAAGGATAGGGGGAAGACAAAACAATAGTCTTTGGTATACCAAGTTTCGAGGTATTTGTATATGAATAAGAAAAAATTGAGTTTGGATCTGCGGACATAAGTACTTAATTATTGTAATTTTTAGATGTAATTATATATTTAAATTTACGGTGAATAATTAGAAATTAAAAAAAATACAGTATTATTGTAAAAATTAATAAGTAAAAAGAAAATTATGATAAGAAATTACTTTCGTGGTAGAAATTTTATTTTTCATTAATAAATTTCACCATAAGTATTATTTTTTATTATATTCTAAATTAATATGACTAATAATATATTTTTATGAAATATTTTATTTACTAAATTTATTTTATTTTTATTTTTATTTTATTATTTATAATTTTAAATTTATATGATTAATAATATATTTTTAATTATTTATACAATAATTAATAGTTTATTAAATAAATGAGTTTTTTTAATAATTTTATCTCTTTTTAGCAACTGCAATCATACTTATCAAACACCTATTTTCACGTTTTAACAGCTACTAAAACAGCAATTATAAATACATGAATATTTATTAAAAAAAACTTATTATTTCGTCAAGTTAACTAACGCTGTTATTCCAGACCAAGCCGAAGGATGTAAGAACATAGCTACAGTGGTGGTCCAACAACCGCCACTAGTAAATTAAAGAGAGATTGAGATGAGAGAGCCGAAAATTGTTCCCCGCCTCTAATCGTAATCTTTTTCAAGGACCATTGCCACACCATCCGAATCTTTCCATCTCCTAATGTATAAAACCTGCCAAGCCAGCATAAACTTGCAAGGTGAATTGACATATATATTGTAGCTTCATTACAAGGAGACTTTCTTCTCTAAACAGGTCAGGTTGCGGCAGAATTTAAGAATTACAATCTGAAACTCTTGAAATTAGGTTACCATATGGAGCAATAGTATGAAAATGAGAGAAGGCAGCTTTATCTTCGTACAATGCACTTCTGGTGAGATCACTTTCCCTGTTCATAGCTAATAGAATGAGGCATTTTTATTTCAATATAATTACAGCCAAGTTGACATCTTCAAAATGTGAATCAATCCAAGCCAAAAATAAAAATCAAATTAAACAAAAACAATTAATTATGGCAAAATATCTTGGTTTTGTTTTGAGATTACATGTTTGTATTCCCAGAAATCTGAACCCAATGCCAGCACATGTTCATCACCGATGCGATAGCTTTCCGTTTAAACAAAGACTCCTTCAGACAGACACCATATGCTTACAACTTCTACGCTTTGTGGGGAGCAAAATTATGGAAGGAGAGGAAGACAAGAACATGTTGTCTCCGGGTCTAGATAAAAAGAGAAGAAAGGAACTAGGCATCTCTTGCATGTTGAACACCGAAGTCAGCGCCATAGTCGCTGTACTCCGTCGTCCCTCGGATTCCGCCGCCCCTTTTCTTTCTCAAGAAGAGAGCTACGACACCCCTACAATTCAAGGCTTGAAATCTCTACGTGCTCTCATTTTCAATCCTCAGCAAGAATGGCGTAGCATAGACCCTTCCATATATATCTGCCCTTTCCTTGATGTGATACAAAGTGATGATGTTCCTGCTACAGCCACGGGTGTTGCCCTCTCATCCATCCTTAAAGTACTCAATCACAAAATTTTTGATGTGAAAACACCTGGAGCTAGAGATGCTATCAATTCAATCGTAACTGGGATTACCGGTTGTCGCCTGGAGAAAACGGATTCAGCATCTGAAGACGCTGTGATGATGAGAATTCTGCAGGTTTTGACAGGTATCATGAAACACGAGGCTTCAGTTTTGCTTGCAGATCATGCTGTTTGTACTATTGTCAATACGTGTTTCCAAGTTGTTCAACAATCTGCAAGTAGGGGGGATTTACTTCAACGAAATGCTAGATACACAATGCATGAATTGATACAGATTATATATTCGAGGTTGCCAGATGTCGAGGTAAAACCTGGCGAGGAATCAGAGTCTGATACTGAAGATGTGGATACGAGTAGTGATTTTGATTCCGGGTATGGCGTTCGTAGTGCAGTTGACATTTTTCACTTCCTTTGTTCGTTGCTTAACGTGGTGGAAGTTGTGGAGACAGAGGGGTATACTTATCATACGGTTGATGAGAATGTTCAGCTTTTTGCCTTGGTTTTGATAAATTCTGCAATAGAGTTGAGTGGAGATTCCATCGGAGAGCATCCAAAGCTTTTAAGAATGATCCAAGATGATTTGTTTCACCATTTGATTCACTACGGGACATGCTCAAGTCCACTGGTGCTATCCATGATTTGCAGTACTGTTCTGAATACCTATCACTTTCTTCGTAGGTTGGAATTTTGATATTCTTTTTTTTTTTTTGAAAAGATAACTCTGTAGTGCATGGTATTCTAGTTTTATTTTTCATTATCCTGGAAATCCTAAACAAAGCAGGATGTCTCTGTGGTTGCAGGTTTATTCGTCTCCAACTAGAAGCATTTTTTGGGTTTGTGTTGTTGAGAATTGCAACTTCTGCGCCCTCAATTCAACTCCAAGAAGTTGCAGTCGAAGGGATTATAAGTTTTTGCAGACAACCGACATTCCCAGTAGAAGCGTATGTGAACTATGATTCTGATCCCACCTTCCGAAATATATTTGAGGAAATAGGGAAATTGCTATGCAAGCTCTCATTTCCTGGAGCAAGTTCCTTGACTGCTATACAAGTCCAAGCCTTTGAAGGGTTGTTGATCCTGATACATAACATTGCGGATAACATTGACAAGGAAGGTGACTCTAGTCCTTCTGGACCATACCCTGTCGAAATTACTGAATACAGACCTTTCTGGGAAGACAAACCGAAAGATGACTTTGAGACTTGGGTAGAATACCTGAGAATGAGGAAAGCGCAAAAAAGGAAGCTAGTACTTGCTGGGAACCATTTTAATGCAGACGAAAAGAAAGGTTTGGAGTATATGAAATATTGTCAATTGGTCTCTGATCCTCCAGACCCGAAAGCCTTGTCCATCTTCTTCCGCTACACACCTGGGCTTGACAAGAATACGATCGGTGATTTTCTTGGTGACCCTGACGAGTTTCACATTCGAGTTCTTAAGGAATTCACAGAAACGTTTGAATTTACAGGCATGATTCTTGACACTGCCCTCCGTACGTATCTTTCAACCTTCAGGTTGCCAGGGGAGTCCCAAAAAATCCAGAGGATCCTTGAAGCTTTCTCCGAGCAATTTCATGAACAACAATCTTCAGACATCTTTGCAAGCAAAGATGCAGTTTTCATCCTTTGTTACTCTCTTATTATGCTTAATACGGACCTGCACAATCCTCAAGTTAAGAAAAAGATGACAGAGGAGGAATTTATCAGGAACAATAGGGCAATCAATGCAGGGCAAGATCTTCCTAGAGAGTATCTCTCTGAGCTTTTCCACTCGATTGCAACCAATCCAATCACACTTTTTGGTCAATCAGGTCCAGTTGAGATGAACCCAGGAAGATGGGTGGAACTGATTAATCGGTCCAAAATTGTTCAGCCCTTGATCCTCTGTAAGTTTGACCGTCGAATAGGGCGAGATATGTTTGCTCGCATTGCTGGTCCATCAGTAGCAGCACTTTTCGCCTTCTTTGAGCATGCGGATGAAGATGAAGTGTTCCATGAGTGCATAGAAGGACTAATATCAGCAGCTAGGATAGCTCAATATGGTCTAAATGATACTCTTGATGAACTCATTGCGTTATTCTCAAAATTCACCACTTTGTTAAATCCATATGCCTCCTCAGAAGAAACATTGTTCACCTTCAGCCATGATTTGAAGCCAAGAATGGCTACTCTAGCAGTTTTCACCATAGCAAACAGTTTCACAGATTCCATTCGAGGTAGTTGGAGGTACGTTGTGGATTGTTTGCTGAAACTCAAAAGGCTTAAGCTCCTTCCCCAATCTGTGCTTGAATTGGATAGCAATTGTAATTCTCCATTTGACAACTCTGAAAACATGAGAAACGAATCGGGTGTGATTTTCCCGTCTCATGACTCGAGATTTGGCAGTCGTCAGAGTTCTAACATAATAAGTCGTTTCTCACATTTTCTATCAATAGATACAATGGAAGATTCAGTGGCACTTGGGTTGAATGAGTTTGAACAGAATCTGAAAATTATCAAACAATGTCGGATTGGTAGCATGTTCAGAAGTAGTAGCAACATACCAGATGATGGTTTACTAAACATTGGACGTTCTTTGATATTTGCAGCTGGCGGGAAAGGCCAAAAATTCAGCACACCACTTGATGAAGAGGAAACAGTTGTGTCCTGCTGGGATCTGATAGTTTCCATCACCTTGGTAAACAGTCACAGGTTTCAGAACTTTTGGCCTTCATTCCATGATTATTTGCTAGCGGTTATTCAGTTCCCTTTGTTTTCCCCGCTTCCATTTGCTGAGAAAGCCATTGTCGGGCTTTTCAAAGTATGTATTGAACTCCTTTCTACATTCAGAGCAGATAGAGCAGCGGAGGAGCTGATTTTCAAGTCCATTAACTTAATGTGGAAACTTGATAAGGAAATTCTTGACACATGTGCCGAGAGCATAACTAGTTCAGCGAGCAAGATCCTCACCGAATTCCCTGCAAATTTGCAAACTCACCTTGGATGGAAATCAATCCTCCATTTATTATCCATTAGTGGCAGACATCCAGAAACATACAGTCAGGGGGTTGAGGCTCTGATCACGTTGATGTCAGAAAAAACCCATATTTCAAGAACAAATTATGCATATTGTGTGGATTGTGCATTTGGATTTGTTGCACTTAAGAATAGTCCACTTGAGAGGAATTTAGTTATATTGGACCTTCTGTCAGATTCTGTACACTTGTTGATCCAATGGTACAAAGAATTCTCAGACCCTGGAAGCAATTGTAGTTCAGCAAGCATTGCCAGCAATTCCTCCTCAGAGGATAACTCCAAACTTTTTGGCTCATCCAATTTTGCCTTCAATCTATTTGTGAAACTATGTGAGGCATTCAGAAAAACCAGCTTAGCTCGACGAGAAGAGATAAGAAACCATGCGATACAGTCACTTTGCAAAAGCTTTAAACTGGTTGATGAACTTGACCTACACCCTGCCAACTGCATCAGCTGTTTTAATCTTGTGGTGTTCGCCATGGTTGATGATCTCCATGAAAAGATGTTAGAGTACTCGAGACGTGAGAATGCCGAGAAGGAGGTGAGAAGCATGGAAGGGACTCTGACAATTTCCATGGAGCTCATGACAGACGTGTACTTGCAGTTTCTGAAGCAGATAACAGCTAGTCCAGGGTTTAGGACATTTTGGCTTGGAGTGTTGAGAAGAATGGACACGTGCATGAAAGCTGATCTGGGTGAATATGGTGAAACCAAATTGCAGCAAGTGGTTCCAGATTTATTGAAAAAGATGATCATGAAAATGAAGGAAGAGGAGATTTTGGTCCCAAATGAAGGTGACGATCTTTGGGACATCACTTACATCCAAATACAATGGATAGCTCCTTCACTCAAGGAAGAGTTATTTCCCGAAGTAGAATTCTAGAGGTTTACTATTACGAATATGAAATCCTTTAGTTCTTAGGTTGTAGTAGCCAAATGTAAAATTTCAGTCTGGGACAGGTTCTTGTTTGTTTGGGAACTCATGTCGTGTGAACAAGCTCATGACATTGTTCTCTATAAGAACGAAATTGCGAAGCAAGAAAAAGATAAAAAGATTTACTTCTACCGTTGCAAATTGCCTTAAAGCACGATGTTACTTGATGCAATGTACTTACATGCTTATGACAAATACTTTTCTTGGTTTTCTCGTTCAAATTTACGTCAAAATACTCTATATATACTGGATATTTTTAGCATTTCTCGTAAAGTTAGGTATCATTTAATTGCTTTTTTCAGTTTTTAATAATTTATCGGTTAAGTTATATAATTTAATCAAGATAAAGATAATAAAATGAATTAATAAAGGATCTAAGTCAATAGGTCAAAGGTCAGGTAGAAAATAGATCTCGATCAGTGTGAATCGAACTCATATTAAGTTGTGATAGAGAAGTCCGATATAGAAATTATATATAAAGGTTAAGGTTTTATGCAGTTACTCATGTCATTCATAAGCATACGGAATCTTTAATTCGTTAAGAGAGCTTACTTATTGAGAAAAATATAGAAAGACATTAACCAAGATCTGGTGAGGAGTTCGCGTGAAGGTCCCGGTTGATTGGAGCTCGTTCCAGCATCGAAAACTACCTCGAAAGTGTGATGGAATCGAAAAT